>JAFBJQ010000421.1:363146-417879 GCA_016785345.1 Trinectes maculatus
GTGTGTGTGTGTGTGTGTGTGTGTGTGTGTGTGTGTGTGTGTGTGTGTGTGTTTGAGCTGGGGATCTACAGTAAGCCCTGTGCACACAGACTGTCATCCGTGATGAACAGGGCTACCTGGTGAGAGGGCCCTTCATGGACACACACGCACACAAAAACTGCTTGGAAATGGATTACAGTGCACCAGAAGGAGACATCTTCTGTTTCATCTCTTTTACCGCCCTCGTCCCCGACACACACACACACACATACGGAGTGTATAATTCACTGTGGGAGCTGGGAACAGCAGGTGAAATGCCATGAGAGGTCTTCTTTCTGTGACACTGGAAATGAGGCGGCATCACAGACATAAAATGAAAGTGAAAGAGAAAGTAATGTAAAGGGATGAAGGGTCATTATAAACAAGTGATGTGAAAGTGAAAATGTGACAGATTTTCTCAAAACTAAAGCTCCACAGCAAAGGATCAAATAACTGCGTACCGTGTAAAACGTAAACAATGCACACCTATTGTCAACAAGCTCACAGCAAAAAAAAGATCTTGTTATTTCTATTGCTACCTGCCCTGCACCGAATGAACACAGACAGTCAGTATCCAGGGAACGTTTTTTTAGCATTGAGCAGATCTGGAGTTGGGGGAGACCAAAACATAGTTAAAAGACAAATGAATAGTGATCTCAAGCGGCCAAATCTTTGACACTTCCATATTAGAGGAGTATGTTTATAACTTGTTTTGCTGCCCGCAAGTGGCAAAAAATCAATAAATGTATCTTTAAATTAAAAAAAAATCAGTCTCAAGGATTGTCAAATGTCACATCTAACTGGAGTGGAAATGAAAAAATCTGTTTGTTATAATTACTTTGTATAGCAATGTAACCGTTGGGGACATATTAATATTGCAACAACAAGCACGAGAACTAGTCCAGCCAGATTATGTCAGTTAGTCAGGGGCGGGTACCGTACATGTCAGTAATGATGAATCGTAAAGGTAAGTAGTGTGTGTACAACCGCAGTGAGCACTAAAGCTCAACAAGTGTTTCTGTGAACTGGGATCTATTTTTACAGTTTCCAGTAGTGGACGATTTCGCTTGTTTCCTTTGTTTTCATATAAGTTTGGCAAGCACTGAGTTTGTTCAAAATCCATATGACCCCCTGACTCTAATATCTTCCCCCACAGGACTCACTCGGACCCTTGATGCTGCATTCCCAGCAGAAAACAAAACAAAGCTGGAATAGACCAAAATTATCCTTCAGAGCATGTAGAGAATCATGTACAGAGGCAAACATCCTCCCCGCTCTCTGATCGCTGAGGGCAGCGGCAGTTAACCTGCCTGTCACTTGTTCTACAGCTGAGGAAACCGCTGTCCAAACAAGATACACTGCCACGCCGGCCTCTAGCCCTGACTCATCTGACTCATCTTCCTCTATTTTATCACTGACACCACTTTCCCACAGCCATATCCAAAGTCATTACCGAGCAGCTTCCAGGTTAAGAGTCACAGTGCCAGTCAGGGTCTTTAAATTTGTTTGAGGATTGAATAAGAGATCCCCTGAGCAATAACATCCTGGTATTGTGTATTATTAACTAAATAGTGGGCTGGATGATAATTACATCAATGATTTTCAGCAGCATAGATCTGTTTCATATAAATTGCTGCAGGTGGAGTTACGTCTTTTAATGAGGTGTAGCAATAACTTAGAGTGTAAATGAATCCTGCACCACACTTGTGGCAACTCAACTAGAATTGTTCTCCTGGATTAATGTGAGAGTTGATCTTCCTCATAAAGTCTGTGTGTCTGCGTGTGGAAATACTGGCCTTGAAAAATAGTCAACCTGGTCAATAATACTGTTTGGTTTTTGCGAAATGTTAACCAGGCCTACCGAGGCAAGTTTGTTTTCTGCTATTTGAAGCAGGCATCCAATTCTTTGGAGCAGACATATTTACACATATATATATAAAAAAGTCAGGTATAACATCAATAGGAAGATAGGATATTGCACAGACATTAATGGTATGCAATGTTTTACAGAATGTTTTTTCATTCTCTGAATGAGGTTTTTGAAGATATATCAGATGAGCGAAGGCCACACTGATCTGACTGGTTCTTTATTCCAGCTTGCCACATTTTTAAAATTTCTTTTATATCATGAAAGGCCAAGCCGCTGTTATATGGTGCCTTTTTTGAATATCAGAATTGAAACAGCTTTTTAAAATGTCCAATAGTTGCTCTGTATGCGAAAAAAATGCACTGATTGATTGTCAAAATCCTGCAAAGGAAAAGCAACTATAATTATATTTGCCCCTTTTGAATGATGGCAGCCTGACCTTTTCTGAGACCCCCAGATCCCTTGGGCATCCTAAGCTGAACACATCTGGAAAGATTTTGATCATAGAAATGTCAGCTAATTGTTTGTCTAAAGCTCTTTATGTGATTTCATCATGCTTTGCTGACTAATATTCCCTATCGCTGACATTCAGTCCATGAGCGTCACTACTCTTTGTCTGCCTGAGCGTTTATACCTGCCCCTGTAGGATGTCTTTTTGGCAGACCATGAATATACTCTTAATATGACCTATAATGCAGAATTAATTACAAGTGACGGAATAACGGAGCAAATATCAACTGAAAGGCAAGGATCCGGCCATGTGTTGAGGGAACAGAGCTGGAGGCCTGATTTGGTAAAAAAGAGAAAGTGAAAAAGAAAGAAAAGAAGAGGGTGTGTGAGAACGGAGATCAGGATTAATCATATTGTTATATAAGCTGGCCTAATGATTCAGAGAAAAAATCAGAGCAATCAGACTAGTGTAACAGACAGACTTGGCCGAGGAAGCTGGAACAGTGTGAGGAATAACAAACAGAATGATAAGGCTGTGCTGTTCGCCCTCCTGGCTACTGAGTTATGTTGTGTCTTAGTATTGTTTTAATAACCCAGAGAGTCAATCAGCTGCTGCACTCATTTCTTTTTCCAGTAAAATCTTTAATACTCCAGTGTATAAAAACATATGGGCGTGGTCAATTAGCTCTAGATAAATAGTAATAATTATCTATGGTGGTTTTGATTCCCCTAAATCAAACTTTAAATCAAGTTTGTGTGTGTGTGTGTGTGTGTGTGTGTGTGTGTGTGTGTGTGTGTGTATATATATATATATATATACACATATATATACATATACATACAGACCCACACTGCTCTTACAGGAGAGCAGTAACAAGCTTATTAGTCTGGGGATGTATTTTAAGTAAGTCAAAGCAGACTGTATTGTTAACAACATACTGTATCCACATGGATATGTGATATATGTGGTAATGGCAGTAACTGTAACAGCAATAGTTGTAGTTTAGGCATTCAAGCAGTTAATGCTGCAGTTGTGGGATTTTGTAAACATGGAGGATGTCTCCATTGTAACCTTGTATCCTGTGGATACAGAAGCATGATAGTGAGTTCAGTGAACTTCAGTGACATCCACAGTCACCAGATGTGAATTAAAAAGTGGTGGAATAAGAGACTGGCAACAGAGCCTCTGTTCTGTAGCTGACCAAATCTGCAGAGATGATGTGATGGGGCCGTGTCAACATGGAGCATGATCTATTCCTGATACCAAAGGAAGGCCTTAAATAATATGAATTAATATAGTGCTCCCTATAATGGGCATAGTGCACGTAGATGTGACTATAAAAGCAGGTGTGGTTGCATAAGCAGACAGCACAGTCGAAAAGTCTCAGGCAGGACAGACAGTTTCAATTTCAAAAGGTTACAGAAATAGTTTGACACCGACACAAATCTGATGTCAGGCAGGAAACAGTTTTAACTTTATCTATCTGCAGTTTGCTGCGGGGCAGGTAGAATACAGATGGTTCCACTGGATATTCTTCATCAGAAACAGCTGCCTGCTGCTGCTGGAAGCAACAGACGAGACAGAACCACAAAACTGAAGTTGCACGGTGTAAAGCCCAAAGCACTCAGAACATGTGGGTGACTGGAAAACTGGGTGGTAGCTAACAGTGAGATTTTCATTCAGAAATACATATTTCACATTTTGCATACACAAGACTCTTTGTTAATATAAAATTGTGATTTAGGCAGACTTAATGTTCAGATCATGGAAAAACTAAAGAGGGCTCTCCCTAGGGCAAGTGTTTGTTTTGTCCATTCCTGGCTACTCTAGAAACAAAGTAGTGCAACATGGTAGATGTGGCAAAAAAAGGAAGGACGATACTAAGAACATATGCAATAGTTCATCATAGTGAGGTTATAGGAATAATGTCATCACATTTGTTACCTTTTCAATGCTTTTACAAATACACCAACTTTAACAAGTGTTTTTGTCAAAGAACAAGATCAACTGATCTACATTCAAGCTTTGAAACTATGAAAAGGAAAACTATTAAAATACTGGATCTAATACAATAGCAACAGTCCAAATTCCTTTTTTTATTCCAAGGCCTCATTGCATTGGAAAATTGTGTTAATTATTCCAGCATGTCTTCCTTTTCAAATATTAGGCCATAATTTGTGACCTATCATGAATTATTTTTAAAACAACA
The DNA here is from genome assembly GCA_016785345.1 of Trinectes maculatus. Lineage (NCBI taxonomy): Eukaryota > Metazoa > Chordata > Actinopteri > Pleuronectiformes > Achiridae > Trinectes > Trinectes maculatus. Next base: position 367,692 of record JAFBJQ010000421.1, read on the forward strand.
CAGCAGTCTCCGTTTTTACTTTTCTTTGATTTTCTTTTTCTTTCTTACACAGGGTTTTTGGGTGTCTCGGTTTAACGGCCTCCCTGAGCTAGACTGCAGTGACTGCAGTAATTGAGTCAAAAGTGGGTAAATACACAGGTCAAAAGTTAAAGACAAATATTGACCCGCTGACTCGAGGCCGAGAGGCTCAGGAAAACAGCTCCGCAAGACGACCAAGGTGAGTGAAGAGACTGTGGGACATTACTCATGGAAAGTTATTACTGCTGGTTCACAGAACAGCCTTCTTGGACCATTTTCACAAGCGAAGAAAGTCACACAGCAGATCCAACTTTCTTTGTTTCAATGCAGGACATATATATTTGAGCTTTCCAGCAATGATACAGCTATTTGAAGTACCTCAGGAATCCCACACAGTGAGGCAGGAGGAATGAGATTCAGCTCAGGTGAAAATCATATTGACACCTACAGCATCTTGTGCCAAGTCGGATATAAAAACAACAGATCCTTTAGATGTAACAAAGTGCAGCAGTGTCAGGAACTTAAAGTTCACAGGTGGGCCTAATACTTTGTATTATGCTTCTTTCTTTCGTAGCTGCACCACTGGACTTACACGGACTTTTTATTCTAATGCAGACTTCTTGTGATCCAACAAACTTAATAATCCAAATAATGAATACCAAACTTTCTTCTGAGTTATTCACCCTCCTGGCCAAGCTTCCCCATTCCCTCTAAAGTTACGGTTCTCTATCTCTGACATCTCCATGGAAAAATTGGACCCTTGAAGAGATTGGAAAAAGAACCTTCTTGCCTTTCATAGTAAATTACCCATATCAGTATATGTGTATCTTTGCTATATCTTCAACTGCTTGCTTTTGCTTCCACTGGGCATTCATTATTAAAACTCTTGAGTTTCAGCAGAGAAACCATCATGATAAAGACTCCAGCGTGGAAACCTAGAGCAGAGGCCATTTTTGTTCTTCAATGACACGTAATCGAGGCCAATGAGCGGTCTCTGGACAGGAAACAGGGGCCGTTGGGGGTCGTTGACAGGCGTCACTGACCCCTTTCTCCACTCATCTGGGGAGAAATCAGAGCCTTTCAGCTGACAACACAACATCTCCTCACATTCAGAGCAGGCCAAAGATTTAGTGCTAATAGCTGAGGAATGATGATTGTCCCCATGGTTGGGTTTCACAGAGGAGACGTTTGCAGACAAAGGACGGGGAGGGGAAGTCAACTTAGTGTCAAACACTGTGTGCATGTGAGCTGCTGGGGACAAGACTCTACTGAAGTTTTGAAGATGGCTGTTTTGCATTTTGCATTCTTAATTTCAGTGGAAATTACCCGTGAATTAATCTGTGAAAGTTTCAAAATCATACTCTATATCATCCCATATCATTAAAATATGTCACGTAAATTTTTGCTTCCGAATCTAGAATCTTGCAGTAGATGTTGAAAGCAAGCCTTTGAAAATAAATTGGAAATGAATGGAAAAAAGGGGGGAAAGAAGTCAGCTTCAGTAAACATCATCTAGCGCTTTCCAGAATTGTCCACATATTTCCTTAATGATAGGGTTTGCATTGTGTTTATCTCAAGGATTAAAGGGGTAATCCAGCTGCTGTACTTTGTACTGCACTTCCACAGTTGGACCTCTCACAAAAGACAGATTTGAGTAACAATTTATTAGTAGAAGCTCCCTGCCTGGTAAATAACCACATCTATCACAGTCAAAGTCTCCAAAAGCGAGCTTTCTGTTGCAAATTTGAAGTATCCCAGCCACAAACCCTCACACTGATGACATCATCAGTGTATTTTTTCTTTTCAATTTCGTGCGTCATAAACTGATCATCTTTTGTAGACCTTGTGCAGAGTGGCCACTAGAGGCATTATCACCCCCACAGCATCTGCATTAATGGTGTTGACCTAACAGCAGAAAAAGACCAGGAAAAAAAATCTAAATTATGCTATTAACTTCTTGATGCTATTTGTTTGGCTTCGTTTTGTAACTTTCTTGCTGATATAACATACACATTATTTAATTTTTAACATATTATTCTAATGAAGCATATGATGTGACAGCATATGTGTAGTTACTATATAACTATATAACACAGCTTATAGTTTGAATATGTATCGTAAGTGTGTTAAAGAACTTTAGACATTGATATGCCTTTAAGATACTGTCATTCAGTATAAAGCAAAAGATTAGGTCACACGCAGTCACACTCATTTGCCAGAAAAGTAAACAACATTGGTGCTGATGACATGAAACACCAGTATGAGGGACATGTAGAGGTGAGCTGGGAGAGTGTTTGAAAAGCTGGATGAAGGTCATCAGCGCCCATCTCTTTCTGTCTTTGTTCAAAAAGTATCTAGAACTTTTGTCCTTCCTCTAGCCACAGATATCCAACAATTTCTGCCAAGTCTTCCCTTGGCTACCATCCAGCAGACAAGCACAAACCTACCCTCCCTCTTTCCACCCAAGCATCCGTGCCTCCCTCCCTCCTTCCTTCTTCTTCCCTTAGTGTCTGTTGTGTAACGCTCATAAATGCAACCACTGGGATTTTCATGTTTTCAAATGAAATGAAGTTTGACATGTTTTTTATAAAGGTACAGCGAGCTACGTGACCCGCAGGTCCCAAGAAAACGGTTCAAGTCCCAGAGGAGCAAATTAAAAAGGCATTGTCATTCATCTGTTTTTTCCCCAAAGTTCAAGAAAGCTTTTTCTTTTCTTTTTTCTTTTTAAAGTTACACGCTTCCCATCCCCATCCGTCCATCTCCCTGGCAAAGAACCATTACCACTAATCCTGCTGTCTGATTCAGGCTTGGGACCCTCTTCCCATGAATGTCCAAGAAAGAGAAACCCCATCTGGGCGCGGGCAACCAAAACCACACAGTCTTATGAAGGACGTGTGAAAACCCAGCAAATATCTGGGTTTGGAGTAATGAGAGGGAATCTGATGTATAGCATGGAAACATAAACCCTTCTCTGTTTTGTTCTCTTGCCCACTCCCTCTTGCTGCTCTTTTCTCTCATATATCAGCAGATCTCTGCTTGTGTTGCTGGTACATTCAAAGAGCTGATACATGTATCAAATGTAACTTTTTTTTGGCAAGACTGAAAAGCAAATACCAGCAGTGATGAACTATATACACATAACAGCTTTCTTTGTTTAAAGATACAACAGCATGCCTGGGGTGTAAAATTAAACTTGTTCAATCAACAAAACTTTTTTTTCTTTGTCATCGTTTCCAGTCTCATAAAATTGTCCACAGATCCTCATCCAATATTTGAATTTGCAAGTAAATGAGGTTTAACATGCTTGTAAATCTGAAGTAAAATAAGTATGTTTCAGTCTCAACTTTTTCATGCCAAAACATTAGAATTGCAATGCAGATCAAAACATGATCTGATACCTTGTTAAACTGTTTGCAAAATATGGCTGACATATTCTTATTAGTGAACAAACTCACTCATGTCAATGTCCATGGTTGTTTTTCGGTCTTTGGAATGAGACTGAGAATTATGGAAAGATTGAGTTTTCATTTCCTCAGTCACAGGACATGCATGGAAATGCCAAAAAGCTCAAAACCTGTCCTTTAAAAGTATAACCAATGACCAGTTAGTGTGTAACTACTTCATCATCATTATCATTATTTATTAACAGAAATGCTCAGGCACAATGATGTGTTGATACCATTTGCTAAAAGGACAAATCCAATCCCTTCATTTAAAGGTCAACAGATAAAGATTAGAGGTCGCCAGACTTTGTCCTTCAGGGCAAATCTGTGATGATTTACTGTGGAGAGACTGAGAAGTGTCATCTTACTTTGCTAAAGTAAAAACACATACAGCCTCAGTATTAGCCAGCATTAGACCACCCATCATACACGAACACACACATGCGCACACACACATAGTACAAATAAGGCCAGATTTAAACCCCAGTGGTGAGAGATAACTGGTGAGTCTGATCATGACTCCCACTGTATCAACAGGCCTGAAAAGGTCACTGAGGGACAGGCCTTGTTCTTAATGCCTATGTCATAACAGCAAACACCCAGCCAGACAATGATGTGAATCTGAAAGGCATTCTGGAAAAACACAGCTGATGAACCCCCAACTGACACTGACGTGACAGTGATGAACTGTGAAACAAAAATGGAATCAGGCCTGTGAGGAAGTATCCACAGCATTGTTGCAGTATGTTGGTATATTTATAATGGCACGCACCACCTGCTATTCCTTTGCCATTTATGCTGTTCACTGGTCTTGTGCTAACACCAATGTAGACTGATTGCTGTTGTTAATGAGCTCATTAATGTCCATATACACTAACAGCGTGAGCACAGACATGAGGAACAGACATGAGGAATCAGATACATCAGGATAAGTTAATTTAAGGACATTGCATAAATGAACTTTAATACTTAAATTTACACGCTGTCTGACACTAAGTGGACCCCATCTAATTTTGAATAAAAAACATTCAGCCTCATACAGTATATGTCTATCAGCATGTTCACACATCAGTCTAAGCCTGTTGTATAATTAAAGGTCAAAAATAACACCTATAATAAAATGATAACGATTAAATGGAGAATGGTTACCCATGGACTTGTTATTTTCCTCTTCACACCGTATCCAACATACCATTTACTGTGGCATTTCTGAAGTGCCACTATTAAGTGCTATTACCAGGTGGATTACAGTATATCTCCCGACACACATGGTTATTTCAATGACACTGTAAATGTACATACTCTATCCCACCCCACCCACACACACACACACACACACACACACAAACACACACAAACACACACACACAAAGCAGCTGGTGCTTAGGCCTCCCCCATCTGTACATCTCAGACACTGATAGACCCCCATTACTTTAATATGAAAATTACAACCACATGAAATTTCTCCCATGGTTCAAACATACAGCGGCTGGCAAACCGCAGTGTATGGCAGCCTGTCGCTCCAGTTCGTTTTTTCCCCCCTCTTTTCCCTCAACTCTAGACCAGGCACTTCAAGGTTTGCCAACCATAACACAGTTGGCACAGCGTTTGCCCTCCCGTCACTGCTGTGCACGCAAACGCTGTTTCGCTTCTTTCTTTTCTTTTTTTTCTTCAACGTCTGTTTATTTTGGTTTTTCCTTTCTTTTCCGAATGGAAATTTTGAGGTCGATTGGTGTTGCCTGTTCCGGGCGAACAGATCCAAGCACAAAGGGTAGCATGAGGGATGGGTGGAGGGTTGAGGATAGACAGTAAGAAGTCGCGGGGGAAATTTAGATTCTTACCCAGCATTGAGGGAGCTTCAAAACAACTTCCATGTGTTCTTTATTTCGGCTGGGGTCTGATGGCAAATGGAGCGAGGCGAGAACTGGCGAGACCCACCACCAAACACAAGTACTATATACACACACACACACACACACACCTACACACACACACATGCACACGGAGAGAAAGACGTACATACTTTGCCCACTATCCCCGTCCAACAACCACATCCACTGACTACAAACCAATACAGAGCAGAGGACTGTACTTTCCCAGACCCTGTTGCCAGTTTGGACTTATTACATTACCTAGATGTGGTTCACGACAATACGACAAGACACTGAGGTTAATAGGAATGCATGACTATCTCAGAGAGCCACGAATATACACATGGTGTAGCTAATAGCCATCCAGCGGAGGCAACTGAGAACACTTTCCCTTTTCCAGGCGCAACCGTCTGTTTCACATTCAATCAACTGCAGGTCTGGGAGCTGCCAGGAGACGGTTGGCTGCAGACCAGTGCTCCCTGCCTTGCTCAAAGGCAAACACTGATAAGGGTAAATCTACATCATACTGGTCGAATAAGCGATGGGAAAGAATACCCTGCAAGCCTTGACGAAAACTAGGAGGAACTCTGATTCAGTATAATAGAAAGATTTACTGGACAAATGAAACATGTGACCTTGCCTATGATATAACCAGTGTTTTTCAATGACCGCCTTGAGTCTGAATGCAAATAACCAATACAAATTACAGTGTTCACGTCTCTGTTGCGCTTTTGTGCGTGGTGCTTGTCGAACCCTAATCCTTCAGAGCAAATGTTTTGTTTCTTACTGCTAGGAGCAAAGGTGGTCATGGAAACAAGTATATTATAGATAAACACAGGAGGTGAAGCCATCCACTGTTTGTTCTGCTGTAAACATGAAAGCACTTTCATGCTGCTGGAATGCAGCGGCCTCAGTGTGTGTGTGTTTCTGGATGCTTATGTGTGCTTTCATTTATGAGTGTGTACGTCTGTTTATTCTCAGTAATGCATGTGTCAGCATTATTGCTGAAACTAGATAAACTGACTGTATGAGTTCATTATGTTACAGTGAAAGACCTCACTGCCATTGTTGCACAAACATTGTAACAGCAGCAGAAGGGACATATGGCTGTTCTGAGTTTGGAGGCTTGGAGGCTACATCCAAACGCTCTAAATTATCAAATGAACAAACAAGGTGACAACAGCAGGCAGCAAAACTTTTACTTGTCATTAGAAGAAAACATTTCTTGAAGGTTTTACTTTTAGTCTGGAACACACATCTATCATTCGAAGCATATGGGGGAGAGTGGACCATACAGACAGAAGCATAGTGTCATAAATCCAGTGGTCAGTCTGTGTCTGTCAAAAACACTGATAAGAGCCTGTTTGAGATTAGAGGCCACATATTATCCAACAACACAACTACAACATCACTTACAGTGATTCTGTCTGACTGGCGTTATTTGTCCATATCCTGAGCAGGTACTTCCACCAACATGTAAAATGTTGCCATGAAGAAAGCCTTTTATCCACGCCCTTAATCAAATCTGGTCCCAAAATTAACTTAATTCATATGTCTTCTTAGTTTTCTTCTAGTGATCAAAGATACAGGTCTGAATTTGAGTAAGAAAAACTGCCTTGTTGTGTTCACTGTAATGACATCATACGTACCCTGTCACTCTTTCATTCATAATACAAGCTGTTGAACTGCTCTCTTGCTAATGGGCCCCCAGATATGAAACTCTATTGAATATGCTTTAACAATGGGTAATCTGTGGCCCTCCAGTCTAGACGTACTATAACAGGTCTCCTCGTGACTGGCATTATGCTCTTAATCTCAAGGAAAATGTCAGTGATCTGTGCAAAATAGCTAAACCTATCGCTTTAACATATACACACACGTACACCTCTGCAGACTGACCACTTGGTTTTTTTCAGATATAGGAAAAGGTACATGAGAAATTACTTACTGTACACTGATCAGACATTAGATTGCCCCTCATGTACTCACATGCTGTGCGTGGGCCTGGACTGAAAGAGTACAAATGGCAGACAAGCACACACACACACACACACACACACACACACACATACAAAACTTAAAACTGACCTGACCTGAATACTCTCTTGGGGAGAACTAACACCAAACCAGATGTGGCAGTGATGGTGTTTCAGTGTTGGACCTCTACAGAAACATTTACAGGAACAACCCAGAGAACCTTCATCACTTCATCATCAGCATCAGAGCCACTGATGTGAAACAGTCAAATCCCTCGTCTACGCTTGATTCCAGCAAGTGTAGACAGTCAAAGAGTGAGTGCAGTACAACAATGTGATAGCATCAGCGCCAAACATTTGCATGTTTTATCTTTCTGAAAGTTTGGCAGTTCCGCTGTCGGATGATGCATGTTTGTTAACATCGCTATGGAGATGTTGGACATGGCAGTTATTACCATAATGGGATTCATGATGAGGGAATTTCCACTGGAGGAGAGAATGTGCGCGTGTGTGGAGGAAACGCAGACAGAGATATCTGTGCGATGGTGGTGATGTTTTAAAGTGAATCATCGTGCATGTAGGTACAGCCAAGTCTCTCTCCTTCACCCATAAAACCTCTTTCTCCTACAAATCGCTTTCACGCTTTCCCTCTTTCCCTCTTTCCCTCTTTCTCCCCACTGGTTGATCTTGTAGGAAAGATTCTTACTTTTTGCTTCACGACCTTTTCAGAGCAGTTCGTGTAAAATGATAATACATAAACAGACTTTCAGTCAAAATAAAGATCACGTCATCAAAGTTGGAGTAAGCTGCCGTTCATGACAAAGATAAAGAAAAGATTTAAAACAAAAGGTGTTTTCTCTAGAAATTATTGGTGCAGTCTGCAACATCACCAGACGTGTTTGTGGCCTGTCTTGAGTTGGGTTTGATGTACAGCTGGTTATAGATCAGTCAATGATGGAGAATAATGCAGCAGTTTAGTGTCTGTTTATCCAATGTAGCCAACTCCAAATAATTACATCAAGATATTGGTTGAAAGTATTAACCTTATAATGATAGGACAAAATTTACATTCAGGTTTGGTGGAACTTGACCGATTTGACTTTTCAAAGCGGAAAGGTTTCCCCACTTAATTATTTATGAGCCCATGATGGCTAAATGTTACGTATATTGCAGTACAGACTCAGCTCCTCATAAAAGCAGCCGCAAAACATTTCTCCTCTAACTTCATCGAACTTCATTATGGCATAGCAGCACTTTAATGGTCTGTGTCTTTCTGTGTGTGCTTGCTCTAACCAGCTCTATATGAACTCCCGACCTCCTTTAAGTCAAATTAATGCTTAATGTTATTATATGTATGAGTGTGTTTTTATTGAAGCCTCGCCAACACGTCGAACCCTGACTGCATCATATGTGAGCGAGATACATTAAAGGACCTGTCACCAACACTGTGAGACATTTTAATGAGCATTTTCATGCCTGGCAGTTTATGTATTTTTAGCACAGCCCCTCAGGGAAATGAAGCCAAAACCAAAACAATGTTAACAAACTTATAAGGTTTCATAAACTCATGCAGCCCATACTGTTTTGCAATATGTCAAGCGCGTGACAACGTCAAGTAATTAATCATTGCTGCTTTTGGCAACGGGGCAGCACCTTCAGGCAGCAGAGGGAACTGGTGTAACTGTATATAGAGCTGTATTCTTTTTCCAAATCTAATTGTTGATGCAAAGGGACTGAACAAATTGAACAACAGTTCATTACACATTTTCCACTGTATGTGAGATCCCGCTCTCATGCTCCTTGCCAGGACTGTACATCTTACTGTTTGAATGCTGTTTGTCAATATGTCATCATCAGTGCCTGGACGAACAAAATCTTTATTTATTGTATCGTGTGATTTAAAGTGGCTTTGATTCTGCCTCTGATCTAATGGGTCGAAGCTGTGTAGATGGCCTTTGCCAAGTGTTCCTGCGATCTGGTTCCAAAATAAACCTTTTCAGACGTCGGAGTGGGTCTGTCAGTCTTGTGAAATCAAACCCATTAACCTCCTCTTGGTCCTCGTCCTCCTCCTCCTCCTCCTTCCCCCGCCTCCGTTTCATTAAATGTTGGAGAGTAACTATACCACAGAGAGGGAGAAAGTCCAAACAGAAAATCTACTTCCCTCCCTCCCTTTCATTCACAATCTCTCTCCTCTCTCTTTATTCAGCCTTTCTCTACAGCATGACAACAAACACCACAGATACAAATCCGGCAGCAGTTAAACATTAAAGATGACAGTGAACCTCCATCCATGGGTATGAAGGGTCAATGAATGGTCGGCGGGTGATGAAATGATGTGATTTAACTGTAACAGTCACCAGATCTCAACGCAGTTAAGCATCTGAGGGAGGTTTTGTACCGATGTGTTCGAAAGAGCACTCCACCACATCATCAAAACACCAAATGAGGGAATGTTTCCATCCCTCCAGTGGAGCTAAGCGACATGTAGGGCCAATGCCAAGGAACAGAGAGGCTGTTCTGGCAGCTCATGATGGCACAACACCTTACGAAGACACTTAATGCTGGTTTAACGCTTGCTCGCCGAACAAAGAGACAGTCTGAGAGCAAAAATGGCTGTTTCATAGGTTTACATGTCGGAGGAAGGAAATAGAGGCAGGGATTCTACACCAACATTTCATATTAAACTTTTAACTTAAACCCAAAGTTCATCTATGTACCACAAAAACAATGGGAATTGTCTCAACATATGTTTTAAAAAAAAGAGTTGTTCATATTTTATACCCCCCCCACCCCTAGTGGCCACTGATTGTCATTATACTTCATATTAACTTTTGTAACAGTTGTAATGTAATGTAATGTACCATTCAAACTCACACACACACGCCCCCTTCATTGCTTCAACTCCTTCAGGTCACCTGTCACTACACCATCACCAATACAACCAGCATCTCCTCACTCTCCGCCCTACTCCACCATGTCTCCCTCTTCATATTGTTTATTGACAGCTGACCAGGAATGTGTGAATCCGCTGAGCATGTCTGCAGATTAATTGAGGGCGTTTTCCTTTGATCAGGATGCCGGTATCCAATGCTCAAAATATTTAAACCAAATCAGCTGTGATCAGTTAGCTGAGCAATAGCTGCAGGGTCACAGCTGAGGAACAGCAAGTGCCAACCGTGTCTTTTTCATCCTTCTTCCTTCTCTGTTACTTTTTTCTGTCTCCTGACAATGACCCCCTCGGCCAGCAATCAGGTCAGTGCAGGATGAATCTGACAGACATTAACTATGATTAATGGGAAAAATAACAAGGCAGCTAAACAAAGGCTCCGCTTCCATGGCATCTTGCAGCAGCTTTGAATCGGCTGCTCCTCCTTGATCTCCTTGCGCACACGCGTGTGCAATCATAAATGCATGTGTGCAAACACGCACAGATGAACACAGAAATACGCACACATACAAACACACACTGTTACATCTGTGGGCCGCCCTCAGTCAGAGTGAGGGCAGATAAATCAAAGCCTGAAGAAAGAGAAGGAGTCGTGGGCTTGTGTTTGCAATATAAAGAGTGTGTGTGTGTGTGTGTGTGTGTGTGTGTGTGTGTGTGTGTGTGCGTGTGTGTGGTGTGTGTGTGTGTGTGTGTGTGTGTGTGTGTGTGTGTGTGTGTGTGAGTGAGTGTGAGAGAGAAAGATTTAAAGGAAACTATAGAGCCATAAACCCTCTGAGCTAAGGGAGAACAAAGGGCAGGCAACCATTAATCTATGTGCAGGCCTCGACTCTCTACACTCCAGTGGAGTACAGTCAGCAACACAAACACACTCTGCCGCACCACTTCTTCTACCCGACAACCTGCCTCTTCAGTGTATGTGTGTGATCTTCAACCAGCCCCGTATGGAAACACTGTCTCTTGAAAAATGCACCTATGCAGACATGTATGTAAATAAATGATGTACGTGTGTGTCCTGGCCACTGTGTGCCGTGCTTCAGAGGGAGCTGGTGCTGCATTTCGGGCCAGGGAGGCAGGATGTTCCCATGCTATGGAGTGTCAGGCAGTTGGCTGGCCTGCAGCCAAGCCAAACCTGCGGCGGCTGGAAGGAGAAGCAGCCCAACACCAAGATCCAGTTACCATTTCCTCAATCACTGAGCGAGAGAGAAAGAGACACGATGAGGAGTGTTTCCTGTCTATGCAGAGATGATAAAATGATAGATCTGGGAGAGCAGGCTTGGCCGTGCGCAGAGACGCCTCGCGCCAGCTAAAGATGAAGGCTGCATTTCAGATTTCACTTGGAGAGATAAACTGCCAGCTCTCTTGTTGCTTCTTAGTCGCGTCATCCCGTCTTGCCCGTCATCCTCCGCCCCCACGGAAAGGGAGGGAAAGGTAAAAGTGGAGAGTGGGAGTGTGTGTGTGTGTGTGTGTGTGTGTGTGTGCGTGCCTGTGTGCCCCATATGGAAGCCATTCTCCTGTCCCGGCTGTATTCTCTCCTGGCAGTGTTTGGACATTTTCTGGAGATGAGTGCTGTGATGTCACACATGGGCACAGTACTGCTGTGTCAGGAAAGAGGAGGAGAGAGAGAGACAGAGAGAGCACGAACCAGGAGGGGGGGAGGTGTGGGGGTAGCAGGAGGGGATGAGAGTGAATTGCTGACATGCCAGTTTTTTCTCACCACACTATAAATTAGCATGCCGTTTTTTTGATGGAAAACATTCGGGGGGCAACACCGTGGGGCCTCCTGAGATCCTGGAAATGTGAGAGAGCGTTCTGCTGGAGTGGTGGTGGTGATCGTGTTGTTGGGAGGGGAGGGATTGGGGGGGTTCAGTTAAATTTCAATTAAATTACAAAAGGCCACGAACAAAACATCTCAATGTCAGGGCGAGTACCGGCAGAGAAGCAAGAGCCAGAGAGAGAGAGAGAGAGAGAGAGAGAGAGCAGACCAGTCCTGCTCTCAAACAGCACAGGCTGCTTCTAATACCCCCCCACTCCCCCGACCCCTTTACGGAAATCTCAGCGGCGGTACAAACAGTCTGGCCTCACACTCCACTGGAGATAATTAAGTATAAAATAGAGGTGCAATTTCCACTGGTTAGTATCCCGGAGCTGCGGTGTTGTCCCACTCACTCTCTCCTGAAGTGGGACACGCCACAAACTTGAGTCTCACTCTCAGAGCTCTGTCCCTATCTCGAAGTCGAGTTTCAGGCCTCGCCAGTGCGTCATCTCCATTCACAGATGTTTACGCACCAAATCCAATAGAGCCGTCCGTCTGAAGACGTTTTGGAACGCGTTCGATCACATCTGTTTCAGCAGGCTCAAAAGATGTGAGCTGTATTTATGAATGAACCTAAGCTGGAGGAGAGACTGCAGCATTTTTTCCCCTGAAAAACGTATGTTTCCACATGCTGACGCGCAGATATTGGCCCACTGGATTATGGTATGAACTTCCAACACTTGAGTGAAGAGTATCAAATACAGCTCAGACCATCAGAAGTTGATCAGCACCAGTATCAGCCAATATACTTGTACATATAGAGAAGCTGGAACAGAGTAAAAAGGCTTTACTGTATCGACTGTGACTCAAACTGTCATCGTGGGTGTGGGGGATAGTCTGATTTGCCATCTCTCTCTCTCTCTCACACACACACACACCTACACACACACACACACACACACACTCCTAAATTTAAGCCATTCCCAGAGGCCAGGCCAAACAAAGCCTCAGGAAAAAGGCCCCGGCTCTTTGAGCTGTGAGCGGCCACAGTGCTGCTGGTCTGAAAAACAACAGGAAACACATGTGGAGCGCTTGATACAGGGAGGGACGGTGAGCCTGCAGAGCGGCCAGGAACTGGAATCCCAGGACTGAGACCTAAGTCACCCGACCTGACCCAGCCAGTTCCCACTGACACTTCCCTACCCGCTGTTTCAGGGCAAAGGTCGGGGCAGTAGGACGGGTACGTATCAGTGCTGAGCTCAGCTACAGGAAACCGTCTGGGCACAGAGAGAGAGGGATGGAGGGAGTGAGAGGAAAGCATGATGGATGTTTTTGTCCTATCTATGGCGAGCGCCCTTTGTGCCGTTGTCATGCTTACATAACAGATAAACACTGCCTTGCGGCTTAATGGTCTTAGGCAGATACTCCCGCTTTACAGATTAACATGGTACATCAATATATCTTGATATTTATATACAAAGATAACAAGTTAAACCAGCCAGCTGGGGTTAAAGAGCAACACCTGCGTCTCATATTGAGGTGGATGAGGATCATTCGGCCATGTTTGTTTTGGGAACGAGCCCTCATTCTTACAGAGGAGTAGATGTATGACTTGAACACCAAGCTCATACACAAGAGAGGGATCACCAAAGTGCCCGTATGACCCTCCTCGTGCTCCGCATCATCATCATCATCCTCACTGTCATCTTCATCTCTCATCTCCGTCTCTCTGTCTTCTTTACCATTCGTCAGCCAGCCCGACAGAAAGCAGGCCAGAGTTTAGTCAGAGTTTGGGAAATGTTAATCTCCTTTTCCAGTCTGTTCCAGCCAGTCATGGCACAGCCAATGCCAGTGTTTACCCTGACACGGGGAGCAGAGGACGCCAAATGCTTAGCGGGTTGGAAATGATTGGACAAAGATGCAAAGCGAGAGCTCATGAAGTAGCTTCTACGTTTTCTTCTTCTCTTCTTTAAATGCACAGAAACCTGAAGACCTAGACAATTCAACATTTTGTAACTGTTTATATCATCCATGTGTTTCTTTTCAGCATGTTTGACCACACACTTATTCTCAACTGCAGACACATATTCTCCAAAACCCCTCCCTCCGACATGATGCTTTAATTCCCACATGCTCACAGAGTTGACCCTTATCAGGTGTAAGGTTTCAAACATGCACGTGTGGTTTGGTGTTTTAGTATGCTAACATTAGCTTGGTAGCACTAAACACAAATCACAATCCTGCCAATTTGGATGGCATTTGTTTTGCAGTTGTTAGGTCCTAATTGAACAAAATCAAATGTTAACCTGATGATGACACTGACTGATCAAGGTAGTGTCAGTTATTTATCAGGACCTGGTTGTCCTCACACATCTAAATGCATCCAAGAAGCATGTTGTGAAATTGTGTCCTTCAAACTTTCTAACATGTTTTAGCCAGATGTGGAATGGGAGCATCAGGCATTCCCAGAACCATATAGATCCTTATTTGTCCCATTGTTCCTGCGGGTGTATCAGTAGAAGGTCTGTCCCTGTGATGACAGTTGCTGCAGTTAAACTTGGGTCAGTTATACAGATGGACCCAGTCTTGTCTTATGCTGGCCAAACACTAAAGGAGTTTCAAATCAGATGTTTAAAACAATTCCAAACCCTGTTGACTTCTCGGTTGGCAAGCGAACAAACACTTTGGAGAGTGACGGTTAGGAACTTACATGATCAGACATGACTTTAGAAGAAATGTAAACACAGAGGAAGGCTGTCTGTGATGTCAGGTAGTCACACTAGCAATATTTTGTGCTAAAGAATATTTAAAAAAAAAAAAGAAAAACCTTTGGGTGAAGTCATAGCTGAGATGACTGAATCAACATGGAATACCTGCCAGAGTGAGCAAGCCCAGTTCACTGGACTGGTGACATTTCATGATCTCCTCACTTTCATTAGGTATTTTGACTTGCTGCTCATTGCACAAATGCTGGGTCTTCAGTACAATACCTGTGGATTATATAGTATTTTTCTTTGGGCTGACGTCTATAAACCAATCAACCTACATGATCATTTGGCCAGATCATCTGTTCAGATCAAGTCTGACTGGGTAACATCTACAAGATTGTCAACAGAGTTGAACTTAAACACATAAAAGACATTAAACCCATTCATCAAATGTGTCTGGGGTTTGTAAAATTGAGTGACGGCTGTCGATAAAAAAAAAGACAATCAGATTGTGCCTTGGCAAAGTGATACACCTTCACTGTATGTGTTTGTCAGTGTAACAAAACTCCTCTGGCTTTTATCCATATACAGGACTCCTGAAACGTCAGCCAATGAGGTCTGACGTTGATGTCAACACATCCCTGCCATGTTGTGACTTACATTATGATTTGACATGCTGTATTCCATCCTCCCTTTTATCAAGCGCATTATGTGAAAATTGCAACTGCCAAATTTTCTCACAGGATCGTTAAGAGTTCCATTTCAATCTTTAAAACAAACACTACTTCTCTCCACACTGTGCTGTTTGCATGTATAAGCCTTCCTGTGTAAACTCCTGTTTTGTGTGTGTTGAACCCTGAAGTTAAGCATGCAGATCTTTCACTTCTGAGAGATCATTGTACTGGCTCGATAAGGTTGCGATTCTGCACCACATCCAGAGTCAACGTCGGGACAGACAGAGGGAGCTTGTGTGGGTGTGAGCCTAACGTGCTGGGACAGACCAGCCAAAAGACAAAGAATGGGTTCCCGTAACACATAGATGATCTGACACATATTATGCCAGCACATGTACATACATGCTTTCCATAGCCCTCAGCTAGTCAACATGGGAAACCACTGATTCATTATGTGTAGCATACCTTTTTAAAAAAAAAAAATCACTTAAATGCATGTTTAAACCTTGGGATTAAGTTTGGATAAATTTCATCTTCTTTCTGTTCTCATTCGCCACAAAGCTCAGAGGCAAAGCTATTCTGATGGTAATGAAAATAAATACAAGCCTTGGGAATCCATGTCCAATCCAAGAGCTGTTCAACTATGAAGCAACCTCATTCTTATATAAGAGTCCCTATTTGAATTCAGTTCACATCAGTTTATTTAACTTGATTTCCCTAAATAGGGTCCTGATTGGGTTGCATAAGGCCACTGGGTTCTCAGTGAAAAGGAGGAGGGAGTAATGGGAGAGTAGAAGGGGGAGAGGGGGATCAGACAGGGGGGAAGGGTGAAAGAATAATGAAAGCGGTGTTTTAAGTTCAGTGTTCACTTTATTTGTCCATGTGGTGAACTGGTTTGGCAAGAAGGACTCACACTAGCATTACAAAAATACATAAGGCGCTCGGTGATGCAAGGTGCTGAAAAGAAGCGATGTAAGACAAATCATCACTGTCATCACATCTTCGTCATCATCATTCACATTATAACATCATCGTGACCAGAATCCCCTTTTTCCTTGGTTCTGAAAAAAAAAAGAAATAAAGGAACCTTACACCAGTTTGACTCAAATTTAGTGTAAGCTAGTATTGTATGTTTTAAACGTTGTAATGGCAGTGTCAGAGAGGGGGAAAGAAGAGGATACAAGTGGACCCAACTGGGCTGGTCCATCCACATGGTCCAGTGTATGGCTTCTGCAAACACAGAGCAACCGTCTGATACCAGATTTCCCCAAACTGAAAAATTGTTAATTTCTTTGGAATCATTTCCATGAAAGGTGGCACCGAGGCATGCATATCTGAGTCATGAAGACATAAACACTGAAACTGTATTTCATTTTGAACAGCCACATATGTGACTTGTGCCAATCAGGCGGCTCAATATAGAGCATATAGAGAAGTTATTTCTCACAGCAATATGAACAATATGAAAGTCAGCAACACTAAATCTACATATCATCATATGGGGAAGGTGATGGCAGAGCAAACAGTAAATCTTAAAGGAGTCAGAGATAATTGCTAAAGTACTGTAACTATTGCATAGTGGGCTTAATCTGTCTCGCATTTACAAACAGTTTTTTTTAAAATGGGTAAACGATCTATTGCCAGGGCACATTCAGTGACTACGCAAATGTGGTCTAAAGAACACAACTATTGAAAGAATAACAGCACATTCCTTATTTTACAAATAAAAGGTTTTATTTCATAAGAAAGAAAACACCCTTTTTGTTTATACACTGTCTTTCGGTTTGTTATGATCAGTAACTTATATTGCTTGATTTGTTAATATAAAGCAAAGCATGATATTAATAAATCAGCCGATTTATTTCTGCCCCTGTGCGTCACTACCGTTACGGTTGTGCAGTTGTGTGACGCCAAAAACAAACATATCAAATACAGCTCATGTACTTAGTGATTGTCCATGATGCAACAATAAAGGAAAGGAGAAAAACATTAGAAGAAAGCTGGGGCACATTGGCAATGACAGTAAAATTAACAAAGCACAAATCACCATTTAAAAAAATCTATTGTCTAAAGTTCAAATGTGTAAAACACATGTTTTCAGATTTGTTTACTTGTGTGTGGACATGATTTGTTTGTATGTTTACCACCTGTCAGCCATGTATTTTATTGTCACTAATGCTGCAGACCTACTCCATAATTTTCTCAAGAGGACGCTTGTCTGTCATCGCGTTCCTCTCCCAGTCGGTTCAAAAAGTCCCTTTTGATTTCCTGTTGCTCTAAACACTAACACATTCATCTCGGTATCTGAAATGATCTTTCCTAATTTTGCATAACATTTTAGTTTCAGTCAAATGTCAGACACTTGTATTTTGTCAAGTGTTTCAAGTTTAAGGGCCCATTAAGCTATAATACAGCACTCCATTAGTACTTTAATCTACCAAAATAAAACAGTTGGATGCAAGAGGTGAATTGGACTCTTGGACGTCAGAGAAGCATGTCCAAGAATTTGGCAATATCTGACTCATAGTGCTTTTAATGGTTTTCAGAGCAGGATAACAACCCATTGTCGACTTTCGCAAGGCCATTTAGATTTTATGGATGTTATCCATTTGGGTATTTCATAATGTGTCTGCACCTGGGTAAAATATAATATCTTAAACAAGTTTCTCATGTCAAACACTTGCAGGAAATGACAAGAAACCGGAGACTTTGGGAAAGGCCTTCCCATGACTGCTTGCATCGCAGAATATTTTTGCAGATATCTGGCCCCACAACCTTTGTGGATGGTACATCCAAAGTAAATCTGGAGCTGCCGC
Organism: Trinectes maculatus; assembly: GCA_016785345.1. NCBI lineage: Eukaryota > Metazoa > Chordata > Actinopteri > Pleuronectiformes > Achiridae > Trinectes > Trinectes maculatus. The sequence goes on from JAFBJQ010000421.1 coordinate 385,898, forward strand.
TCGAGTGAAACAAAAACCCAAGAATGACTCTGATGATTTATTCATGGTTCATTTCACAAGCCGTAGACACAACAACTGCTCGGTCGATAAAAAGGTGGACACACCAAGTGACCTCAAACCCCAAAAAGCACCGCTGAAGCGCCACCATCAAAATCCAGACTGCCCTGACTGTGTGACACCTAACACACAGAGACAGGTGTGTGTAGTAAGAGTGTGAGAATCCCTGCCAGTGTGACGACAATGGTGAAAGCTCCCTGACACCACAGGCTTAATGTACAGTTTCCATGGTCGAGCTTTTTCTCCCACACGTCTCATCTGGTGAATAACCCTCTGTGAGGGGTGGTGGTCCGGCCGATGGCCCATCCGGAATACCAATGCGATTACCACGGGGATATTGCGGGTGGATTCCTGAGTGGCCACTGTGACATTTCAGGATTAATCATGACGGCTGATAGCAAAAGTGTGTGTTAATTGCGTTATCAGTGGATGGCATTGTCTGCTGTGTCTGTCCACTCATATATAAAGAATTCTCCCTCTTGTCCAACTTTCTTTGTGGTTCCCTTTGTTTAACCAATCACAGTGGGTGCCAGGATGCCTCCAGTTTATCTCAGCAAACAGTACAAATTGAACTTCATGTCCTGATCACGGATCTGCTGTTAACTGATACTCGCTCTGTTTGTGAGGCCCATCAGATTACATTTTCATACATTTTCGATAGGTGTAGCAGTAAGCTTAGATACTGTCTGGAGCCCTAATCCTCGAGGGATCACTGGGAGGTGATGGGCAGTGAGAACTATGAGGACTATGAGATCCTCCTCTAAGCCTCGGTGATTGTGGGATAAGACTAAGGTTTGCCGAGGCGTCTTAGTGGAGTGCGAGGAAGCATGTTAAAACCAAGAAAAAAAAATTCTCCCCTTCTCAACATCTGCAGCCACTCACAGTTTCCATGTTCTGGTTTGATGAGCCACAACACATGCCGAGTCTGACCGCCAGTGTACAAGCACACACGCACATCACGTACACAATGAACCAGGGGTGACAGAGCTGATGTGTGTGTGTGTGTGTGTGTGTGTGTGTGTGTGTGTGTGTGTGTGTGTGTGTGTTTGTGTACACTAGAGGCAGGGGAGAGATGTTCTTGGCTGAGGCACAATCAGGAATCAGACGTCTTTCTTTGCCAAGGACAAGTTTAACTCCATTCTGCTTATTTTTGGCAGAAGTGGCCCAAGTAAATCACAGCGTTGCTTTATTGGCAATCCCTGAGAAGCTGCCACGGGCTGCAGCCCAGCTCCTATCCACTCACTACGTCAACAAGGCTCCATGCCGTTAGGAGGGCAGAGGTCGCATGGCTATACAACTCCAGGCCAGAGAGGGGGCACAGACAGAAAGATGAGCAGCAGTTACAGACAGGAAAACTATTTTTTTATGTCTGGAAAAAAGTAAGACAGCTGCCCTTTTTTCTCAGTGACAGACTGAAGAGGAATGTACAGTAATACTAGACCATGATTTAAGGAGACTCTTGACAGAATGTGGAATTTACAAATTAGTTTCCCAAGGATTTCACAAAGGTTTTCACAAAGGTTTTCACTGCGACTAAAGCGCAATGATTGGTTAAAATATTTCATGTGCCACTACTCGTGGAACAGTGTGACATTTTGGGGTTCGATTCTTGTTGAGATTTTAATGAGAAGAATGATGGTTTTCTTGTTTCTGTATGAAAATAACAGAGACTGGTGACAGGGTGAAACCATTATTGTGCGTGCCACTTCCTTTATAACTAATTAACAAATTAAATTGTTTTGTTTGTTTAATCCAATAAAACAGCATAATTTTTTTAAAAAAATCCTTTGTAGGGCGAGTTATGTGTGTATTCTACTTAGCAGGATCATTGTCTGCAGGAGCTTCAGACACTTTACTTCTTTCCTGGAAGTCACTGCTTTCAGCCAAGAAAAAGCTGACCACAATTTGTCAAGTTTTTTATTATTATTATTATTATTTTAGCCTTCTCCCTCTTACTCCTATCTTTATACTGAGCTAGGCTAACTGTCCGCTAGCTGGAGCTTGATTTTTGATGTTGGATAGGATATATAATGATCAAAATGTCAAACTATTCCTGGTTTCTGTGTTTATCTGGATGGCATTACATGCTTAAAATCATCAGTGTATAATTAAGTTTTCTGTTGGTAACCCCATAAGGAATTTCTTATACTGTACAACAGTATTTTCCTACATGCCAGGTCAGGACCCTTAAAGGGTTATAAGATAAATCTGTGGGAGAGATGTAAGAGAAACAGGTCTAACATGAGTTGCGGAAAAAAATAATTTGAAAGTATCTTCTTGTGTTAATACTTTTATTACATTTACATTTTTAATATGTGACATATTTCCCTTGCCGTTCTGAGTACTGTTGTTCTGTTCTCTGTCTGTCCTTGTTTTGTTTTGTTTTTTTTTGCACTGTTCAGCACTTAGATCAACATTGTTGGAAGAAAAGTATTACATAAATAAAATTGACTTGACTGGACTGCCTTACTCGCTGTCAAAGGTCACAGGTTAGGGATGGGGTGAAGGGGAAGTGGGGTGTTAACAGGGATTACTGTGGTGGTGTCTGCCTGGTGATAAGAGTATCATTACAGAAGGATTAGTCAGAGGATCATGCAGAGGGCTACAGTAAAGACAGCTGCGGTGTGGAAACTGGTCTGGTGGTGCTGGGAAATAATGGTCAGACATACACAACTGCACTCCCAATAATGTCATTTCAAAAGCGAGAAAAGCCAAATCCCCCTGCCAGTTTCAAACATTGTTGTGTCTGGGACTGAAACATTTGGTGGGCACTAGGAGAAAAGGCCATTTCGCCTGCAGTGTCACCACTACGATCCATGCATAGCTGTAACCAAACCTGCTCTCTCGGGACTACTGGGCAACCGCTACTTCAGTGTGTGGTATGTACAGTGTGTGATGAGGAACGTGAGAAAGTGCAGTGGAACCCCAGATGTTCAGGCCTGCAGACCAGAGGGGTAGAATACACAGGGGGCCAGAGTGGGCCAGACTTCACAACACTGGCTACAACTCCAATGGGAATGTTACATTGACCAGACCAGTTAGCGTGCAGCCTACATAACCTGCTGCACATTGTCTGTTTTGCTATGAGTCTGTATTTCCACTGTTGCGTTTAAGTTGTTCTGTGATGCAAATGTCAAATATATTTTTCATAAATAAGAGACACATTCCACCTATGAAAAGAACTACAACATGGAGTTTCCTCATTTGAGGATATTTATATAGAAATATATTAATTTATTAATAAAATTAGTTTTTGCTTTTGTTTTTAATTCACTAGGGAAAAAGTTTGACATTTTGTCAAACTTTAAACAAATATTTTAATTGTAATATTCATTGTCTTGTCAAGTAGGTGGGAAATTACCTTTAGCCTGTCTTAAAAATTGTAAGCACATGGAAGCAGCTAGTTTGCTTCTTTCAAAACATACTACATCTAAAGCTTCTTAGTTAACTCAGAACCAGTTAATGTTTCCTGCAGTCTGTCTTGATTGTACATAAACGAACATATTTACTGTACAGGCATTTGCAGTGCTCCTTGCCACAGTGTAATGCTTTGCATTAACTTCTCTTTCCTCTTGAAACAATCAAAACATGCATCCACACGTTAGATCATGAGTCAGATACACAGCTGATTGAGAGGAAGGATGAATAACTGGCTTGTGTTTGACGTCACTGTTGAGCTTTACACAAGCCAAATAGGTCTCCGTTTCTAATCACTACTCATAGAAAATCGCTAAGCAACGGCAACAAATACACAAGTGTTGCGGAACAAATTAGTCAACGTGATTCAGTGAAAATTCAAAAGGTGGACCTGAAGGCCTGGATGGCGAAGGTTTGAGTCACGAGTGTTGTCATGCTGCAGTGAACGGCACACAAACACACACGCACGCAAGTGCCCACACAGGTACACACACACACACACACACTCATACACGCACATAAAAAAACACATACAAGCCTCATAGTCTCATTAGAATCATATGCAACAATCAGTACTTTAACATGCATATGTCACATATTCTCACAAATTCTCTGTACACTGTGGATTCTGTTTTGAACTCCCTGCGGATGAAATCCCTTTATTAGTGGCAAGCAGCCCGCTGGCTGCCTTTAAACCTGGCTGCTGCTGCCTGGGGCCCGGAGAGAGTGGCGAGCCATCTATAAATGTGAGGATTGTTGCCCTGCGTTTTCCCTTGCTCCATGTAAAAATCAGCCAATGACCTCCTAACTTCCCACACTGGCACCAGGCTCGACATCCCACTGGCCCCAGAATGGCTCCCGCAACAGAGCCGCAAGCTCCAGTCGCCTACATTTAACTGTAATCTCAGCGACGTTATTGGGAATTCAATAAAAATAACAGCCGCTGAATCTTTCACCTAAATTATAGGGTTGAGTGTGGGGCAGATTCAGGAGAGGTTGGAGGGCTATGGAGTAAGGGGGTCTTGATGAGTCAAAACAATGGATGGGAACAGGGGGAGGGTACAGGCCGAACCCTGAGTTATAGCCACAAACTGACCACTAATGGACCAAACTCACACTCCCCTATGATTTGTGAGAGGTGAGGGGTCGCCCCACAAAATCTCAGTCCTTGCTCGGAATCCAAGAACCGCGCAACACAGCTATGTGTTTTCGCCATCCTCCAGTTACTTCCCCTATTCTCTAACACTGCAGCTCTCAGTGCGGGATTCATGGTCCCTGAAGGAGTCACGAGATGATTCATGGAGTGTGAAAACATGGATGTTTAATTCACAGCCATGCGTGATTAATGACTTTCTCTACGTGAAATTAGTGTTTGGGGACTTAAACCTTTTAAAATTAATCAAATTAAATCGCCACCAAAAAGGGGATATTAAAATTAATGTTGCAAAATCACACATGTATGTTCACACCCGCAGCAATGGGCTTTGACGGTGATGAGGCTGACCGACGCTGGCCTTGCTAGAGACTGGCTACGAGTCAACTTGTTAAATACACAGTTGGAGGGTGTGTGTAGTGACAATCATCCAATTTAAACACTCGTGTAAAGTGGGGAACAAAGGTCTGCCAACACTTTCCCATGTTAGACGCACCTGTGTGTGATTTGTCCAGATGTGACTACAGGAGTGTTCCGGTGGGTGTGTTATCACGTTAACAGTAATAAAGAGTAGTTTAAGGTAGTGAATGTGCTTTGTCAACTTGCCATTTCCTGTCTCCTGTCATAATTATTACAACTGCTGGAGGTCACTTAACAATTACATTTGGCTTTGATTTGCTAAAGCAGCAGCAGAGATGATTAAGGTAAATGTAATTTTAAAATATGAAGTCTGGGTGTGGAGAATCTAGAATTGTTAATAGGGACATTAATTGGAGCAGGGCTGTGTAATAAAAGTGATTTGACAAATTGTGTTGTCAAAGTAAAATGATTTTTCAAGTCATCTGCAAAATAAAAATAAAAAGTCAGTTACTTCAGATTAACAATGAAGGCAGCAAGCTTTATTGTGAGTAAACATTTCTTTTACCTTTCAGTGCATGTCTATGACTGACTTAAATATTGTTTTGCTCACTGGTGCACATCATCCAGGGATCCAGCAATATGCAACGCCATACATGCTAACATAGGGAACGGTTGTAATAAATGAGGTGGAGGCCTTTGAGACGAAAAGGTACACTAGCTCAGTTGAGAGACACAACATCAGTTGTGCTTAACCTGTAATGACCCCTGTACGGTCTCTGTGAGGAAAAGCAATACATGTGCAGATATACAATAAAGATAAGACTTTTAGATTTTTACTGTGTATTGCATTTCAACTACACTGCAATCCAGCCCGTCTATAAAACTGTTCATTTGGTGACGCCATCTCTCCTCCACTCCTCCCGTTTGACAAGCAGCCAACAACTCAGAGCAACCAGCTGTTTCTTATTTCTCCTCTGCAGCCCCCAAGTCCACCCCCTCCTTCAGTCTCTCCTCCATCAGCACTCCCACCATCCAAACATCCATCCCACCCCCACTCCACAAAGACCTACCTGATATCCAGATTATTCACTACCACAGCTACAAAAATGTAAACCTCTTCCCAAACAATATAATATATTCTGTTTGCAGATTAAAAGATGCATTTTGGAATGTGTGTGTTTGCTTTAATATGTTCATGAGCTCTTTTTTTAAGCTCCTGGTATAGAGACTTGGTGTAGGTGGGTTTAGCACAGCCTCCAAGGTGTCAGCCATTTGCCTCTGCAGTGATAGCAACGCGAGGGTCCACACACACAAATACACAAACTGTCGCATTAGCTCCTGACATGAAAAACAGTGCTTAATGCTGTTTTCCTGTAGATTGCTGAGTAAACAGCGTGGGTAAATGGGCAGACAGCAGCAGTAAAAGACACACACACACACAGACATAACTGACAGTGCCTTCTCTCTCTTTATATCACTCACTACCTCACCCTCTGGGCCCAAAATAGATTCTCTTATATCTAAATATTTTGCTATTTTTTTTCACAGAGGAGATGATGGAACGATTCCTGAAATTTAAACCTGTCAAAATAAGTCTGTGGAAATACGTGTGTCTGCGTGTGTGTGTGTGCGCGTGTGTGCGTGTGTGTGTGTGTGTGTGTGTGTGTATGTCCATAAAACCGACTTACACTCACCCTATTTGAAGTCAGTTGAAGAAATATTCAACTGCCAAGTTTCACACATACATAATATACTGAAAATGGACTCCTTCATCCCCCTAACGCCACACAACCTGAGCTTTTGTATGCATTTATATAGGTTCATTCATGCATCCGTGTGCTCTCTCTATCACACACACACACACACACACACACACACACACACAAACATATCCACAAAAAGCATCTTTGTTCTTGGCCTATCTGGAGAGGGCAAAAGATAAACAAGCATTCTTTTGGGGGAGATGAAAGAGAGCTGGAGTGATTGTGAGGGAGGAGGAGAAGGTAGGGAGGGGGTGGTGATAAGATCTAACCTTAATTATGAGGGTGAGATAGGGCTCCATATTAGAAGGGGGAGGACATGGGCCTCTCCTACAGACACCAAACATTATTGTCAGATAGCACAATGACACAGCAGTGAATGCTAATCTCATCTCCATACACTGGTTGTGCAACTAGAGGTAATAGACTTTATTTAACTGAAAGAAAACTCTGTCATCTGATGTTTCCTCCTGCTTCCATTTATTATGCTAAGCTAAGCTAACCTGCTACATATTTACCATATGGACAAGAGACTAATTGTCATTTCATCGTCCAAAATTGTTCTTCAAATGTGAGTGTTAAAAAATATAATATCAATAAAAAATATTATTCCATATGTTGGCATTAAGTTTGATTTTTGTATTTGCTTTAATTTGATATTACACATTCAGCTGTTTAAAGATGAGGTGGCTGAATTTCTGTCTGATCAATGAATGTCCCGTTTAGGACATCTAAGACACAGCTGGGCAGCAGATGACACAACTCTCTTGGTGGAAACTTGGCAAGATGCAGGAGTCAAAGTGTTGATAGATGAAGAATCCAAACCTCATTGTATAAACAGCTCATTTAATGGCTGAACAGAGTTCAACCACTGGATTATTTACTGACTCTATGCATGTCAGACAGTTTTTGTCTGAACTGTAACTGTATGTGGGTAAATGATTAAAAAAACCGTGTATATCTTTTGATAACGAGCAGCCAATTCTTTAAATCATTAATAATCATTACTAAATGGTTTGTACAACATTACTACAAAGCATTGGGTTGTAAACATTCAAAAGTTGTCAACTGATTGATTTTTGGGCCGCTCCTTTAGATACTCTCACTGACAAGTTATTATTAACTTAGTATGGCATTATAAACTTATTTTTATTGTATTATAATGACATTAAGTCGAATTGTTTTATTTAGAGCAATGGGAATTGTTTCTTCATGACCACTTGAGTGCAGCTGAACAAGCTGTAAATACAACACTGAACAAATCTGACCAACCCGTTGTCTGTTTTCACTCCACTATTCATTCTCTCTGTAAGCTGTGTTCTGGGTTTCCACTAACTCCCAGTTGCTAACCATGTTTGAGTGCACTTTGGTGCCGGGCAGTTAGAGAACAGACAAATAGCTTCCAACTGCTGCTGGAAACAATACTGATACTCCGTTGAACGGAGCTTTAATACTGGGAGTCAGATCTTGTCTGTAGGTCTGTAACTATTAAACATCAGCAGACACTGGGGACCCTCCCTTTTTGACTTTAATTCAGTCTATGTTCATGTTCGACTAAAGTGAAGTCAGGTGTTTGACTTGGCCAGTTCAAAAACATTTTGCTGTTTTGTCTTATTACATGAACTTTAAATTGTTTGTAATGCCTATAAAAAGAGCCAGTAAGTTATTGTTTCATTCTAAATCTAACGTGCTGGAGTATAAAGGGCCAAAGTTACTGTCGTAGAGAACTTTCAAACTTTTTAATGGAAGTAACGGCATTATCATAGTCATTTAGGCTAACAGTCTAAAAGCAAGAGATAGTGGATCAGTGCGGTGCTCATCAGTACCAGCCACGTCTTAATGAGGGGAAAATATGTGCTATGGGAGAAATGACCATGCCACAACCCAAGGCCTCATAAATCACAGAGACTAGTCCCTCTAGGTACAGTGTTAAAAAGGTGTTATCAACTGGGGAGGAAGGGTGGTGTGTGTGTGTGTGTGTGTGTGTGTGTGTGTGTGTATTTTGTGCAGGAGATTTGAATGGAAGCGAGTGGATGGTGATAAGACTGAAATATCTGAGAAGTGTTTACTTTAAAAGTCAGCATTGCTGGTTAGTCCAGGCCAGCTGAGAGTTATCAGGCAAACAGTGTGTGTGTGTGTATGTGTGTGTGCGTGTGTGTGTGTGTGTGTGTGTGTGTGTGTGTGTGTGTGTGTGTGTGTGTGTGTGTGTGTGTGTGTGTGTGTGTGTGTGTGTGTGTGTGTGTATCCATCAGCATTGTACAAAAGGTCAATAGGCTAAAGAGGCTTGCATATACAAAGTACAAAAAGTACGAATCCTCTAAATCTTGTAGATTCTTTCTATATGTTTCTTCATATCTGTCTCTTGTTCTCTCTCTCTCTCACTTACTCAGTTCCTTGGTCTCTTTCTCCCCCTCTCTCTCAGTAGGGATTTAATGCGGATCAGTCCGCCCTGCTGCAGCCAATCACAACTCTCCTGAAGTCTTCTGTGCCTAACATGTGTGTTTTTTGAGTTATGTGTACTCAGTGGACCACAAAATCTAAACACACACATGCACGCAAGCACATGCGTCCACACATACACATGCACCTAACAAACAAACAGATTCTTCTAGCGTTTTGACATGTTATAGAATTGCAAAGAGATGTCACTGACCTGTGTTTCCATGTGTAGTGTGGAGAAAGTGAATGGAACTGTTACCTGCAGAAGATGAAGCACCTGACATTATAAACAAGTTTACTTGTGTAGAGAGACACAGCACTGAAAATAAAACATAAAAACTACTTTGTGTGTTTCTTTATATATAATATCACATAAAGTCACAGCTACACCACATGTCCCCTTTTTATCCAGTGAGAAAAGCCAGAAATGTCTGAGGAAGTGGAGCGATAAATTACATTGTTTTCCCAGAACTGTGTGGAAAAAAAACTCATTTCAATTTAAAATGCCATATTACTCCTGCCTGTGGCCTACAATGAACAAAAACATGCACTTTGACACATTTTGGTGTTTTCTTGCATGCAAGGAAAAAAAACATCAAACCTTGTTTTGGTTCATTTTGGGTTCCAACCAAAAGTTTAAGAAATCAGGCAGGGACTAAAGCTGAGGTATTTTTCTATTCCTTTAGCCTCCCCCACCCTCCACCCCCATACTCGCTCTGCTGCTTTTCATTCTCTCAGATGGTGATTGCAGTCTGTTTTTAAAGAGCCCAGCGACAGTTCCCTGGTGAATGGGGGTCCATGATACTTTACAGATGTGTATGCCTGTATGCGCGTGCGTGCGTGTGTGTCTGTGTGTGTTGGGGAGGCAGTATGAGTGCACCACTGCAGTTTCCACTGACCTGTTCTTGGATTTAAGAGTGGGCCTATCAGATGAAGATAGATCCTGAAACACATTCATCTCTCAACAACTACAAGCGGGGTCCAGAAATCTGATGTCACTTTCAGAGAACATTCACGTGCATGTGTTTGTTTGTGGATAAATGCATAGATGCGTTGCCAAACCCTATAAACCAGCATTCCCTTTCTGTCGCTCAAAATAGGACCAAACAACTCTGCATTTATTAACCAAACCAGTACTTCTGAAATCCTGTGTAATCCCTATAAGTCCCCTATAGCCCCTTTATAAACACTCCAAAACGTTTACCTCATGCTTTGCCTCTTCATGGATCTGCATTTTCAACCACCATAGACAAGAGATGGCGTACTCCCACCACTCACTGATCAGAGCCAGGCTGACTGAATGGTAAGCAGTCTAAGAGGCAGCCAGTTCACAATTTAAAAACACAAGGAGTGCATACAGAACAGGAATGGATAGATTAGGGGGATAAAGAGACCACAAATAGATCCTCAGTGTACCCCACATAACTCCATTCTACACTTCACCACTGCCTCCTCATGAAGATCAGCAGATAACGAGGTTGATGGTGCTTAGGTGTTTTTGAGTCTGTCTGCCTGTGACTGTCAATGGCTTCACTTTAATCAAAAATAAAAAGATTTAAAATAATAGTCTGTTCTGATTAAACTGCTTTATGATTTTAAAGTACTGTGCTCTGAAACAAAAATATACTTCTAGGAAGAGAACATGAGTAGAATATGCAGCTGGTTTCCTACTGTTCTGTCCAGATCCTTTCACAAGAACTTAGTGAGTTGACTGTAAAAGGGTGAGGAGAAGTTTCTTAAAAAACATTCAACCACAGCACAGTGATAATGAAGTAGGTTGACTGCCAAAAATCAAAGATGGTTTTATTTAATGAGAGTGTATGTCGAGAAACAAGGTCAAAGGTTTTGGTTTGAATTCAAACTGCACATGATGTGTCATGACTACAGATGGCCACCTCAGCTGATTAAGTCCAGGCAGTACACATACTTCTTGCTATTTGTGAATTTGCTTCTAAATTTTGATTCATTGCCTAGTAAAAAATATTTATTATCCTTGACTATATTTACTAACATAATCATTTGTTGAAATGACACAATGACAGTTTATAGAGTTTTTGTCACACATGATGTGACATCACTTTTTACCCAGATTTTTTTATCGTTACCTAGAAATATATCGAAACAGCAACTACAAAGATCAGGGTATGACTGCTTGAACTTAACTTATGTGGTTCCGTGGTGCTCCACCTAACAAACGAAATCCCCTAATGCCATTCATTTAGGTAAACAGTGTTAAGCCTCTTAGCCTTAATGCCAACGCACAAGCAAACCAGGTTCAAATCAAATTTTCAGAGAACATATTTGGCAGGTCCTGTTGTGACCCTGGTGGAAGGTCATTCGACTCTCTTACAGAATAGTGTGAAAGACTGTGAAATGAATTTGATTTCTATTAAACTTACATGAACTTCGTGATATTTTTCAGAAAATTTACAAAGCAGACTTTTTTATGACGAGTAATCATCCTGTTTGTTTGCTAGTTTAAACATTGTTTAAACTAGCAAACAAACAGGATCATGTTATAACTTGGAGTGTTTGAGAACTTAAACACAGCCAAAGTTGTAACTTCTAGTTTCCCTGAGGCTTTAACTAAAGACCTATGGGAGACCTCTGCTCTTGCATTTTAAATAATCAGCATCAATAAGCTATGTAATTTCCGGTATCCAACACTGAAAGTCTCAAAGAGGGGTTGTAACATGAGACAGGAGTCTAACCACTGCACCTGATTTGTTTCAGAGGAGGATGATTACTGGAATAGCACTTTGTTTAAGTCATGTGTATTACTGTCTTTATTTGAAGAGGCCACAGGGAGCTTCTGACGCATTCTGGCTCTCTCACTGAGAGCAGCAATAAGAAACAGACTGTGGTTGGGTGGTGGTGTGAAAGAATTTGATTTCTGACATGTTTTTATGACTGCAATATAATAACGCATACATGTGATAAAAATACCTGAAGCACTGAAGCAAACGCTGGAAAAAGACAGGTAAGAATTAAATTGACTCATATTTGGAACTTAATTTTAAACAAAAAAATAAGACACAGGAAAAAGTGAGGGGAGAAATATCGTAAAGGGCAGTAAAATCAAGCTCAACGGCATCATCACTCATTTTGTTGGCTTGGTGGCCAGTTTGGCAGTTATAGCTTCGAGGATCCCAAAGACTTCCAGTTAATTTTCAGTGGGTGGATGTGCATCCAATGGGGACACATTCATGTCCCAGTGTCCCATACAGGCTTGACTTCCTGCTGTCCAAGCAAAATGAATAGAGTGTGAAAAGACCATCTGGAAAAATGAGATGTGATCGCAAAGAGGCAAGGGAGAGGTCCAAATTGAGATGGAGTCATGATGAAATATTTAGCTTTTCCATCAGAGGAACAGCACAGAATCACTGTCTTCTTTCATTCCAATGAAAGAAAAATATGTGATTTAGTTCATCTTTATTTTAATGCTCATTTCATTCTACTATTTTAACTATCATTACATCTTCTAATGTTGTCCAACTATTTAAGAGATATCCAGTTTAACTCTTCAAAGGATTTCTTCAGTTAATCATAACCATTACTGAGAAGATTGTTGGTCCTCATACCTGGGACCCTCCTCAAGGCTCAATCCTGGGAAGATGTCATGTAAATTGGCTGTGTATTATTGGTATGCAGATGATGATGTCACACTTCAGAGACTTTCAGATTTGGCTATTTTATTTAATTGTCTAAGAAGAGCTGTACCTGAATGTCTCATAGTTTTTCATGTTCTTGTCTTACTCCCAAATCAGACCAAATTTTATAGCAGTACTTCCCATCCTTTCTAAGTTCTACTATATTCACTGAAGAAAAACTTCAAAACTACACCTTTTTTTACAGCAAGCCCAGTCATGCATCTACTGTTTTTACTTTCATTTTGACTTTATTTTTGTTCAAGCAAAGGAGTTGATGATGCCTTCATGATCAAAATTCTGGCTTTCTGTCAAATGCGGGATTGGTGTTCAAAATCCTTCTAACAGCTGTTACGATACAATGTAAGGTTATTACAGCAAATAATATACACTATAATATTATGTATATTATTTAAATAATATACATAATAACAACATTAAAACCATTATCTGGTTTCCTTGCTGTAGCACATTTGTGATTTTTACTTACTTTTTTTTTTTACTAACTATAAACTATAAAAATGCTTAAAACCACATTCCCAATGGTTCACTTTCAAAATAGGTCACAGATATACAATGATCTCACACTGCATTAAAACCAATTAAAGGTCTCAGTGTTGTGACTGCGTATGAGTAAGTCCCTGGTACCCGACAAGTACACATCTTTAAAAACAGATTAAACAGAGTTTAGGTACCAAACAACCCAGCTCCAGTAATAGAAAATTGCACAATTACTGTGTAAATTAAGTTTAAAAAATGGTAACTTTAATCCAGCATTATAACAGCGCTACTTAACTTTCCTAACTTTCCTTGTCTTTAAAATGATGAAGATTTAATTAGGTTTTGACTGTGTGATGGATCAAGATACACGCAGAGGGAGAAGAATGGACTAAAGATGAAAATAGGAACAGTCAGAAAGAGTAACAGACCTAGGTCAAATAAGTTTGAAACAGTTACTGTACTTTAACCTGCTTGGAGTACCAGCAGGTTAAACAGAGTTTCTGCCGCTAATACTGCTCAAATAATGTCAAGTCAGGTTGCCAGCTACAGGAAAGTTCAACAAACTGGCTTTCAAATACTTTCAAATGATGGTCTAATAGTTCTGGCACTCATTGTATTGTTCTATGTGGCAAATCCCACCCATCTGGCAGAGACGTGGAGCCAACACAAATCATAAAAATTATCGTCAAAATTTGTTTGGCTTAGTTTCTTGGGCCCCTGGTGGGAAGAGGAGGAAGGGGAGATGGAAAAATAGAAAATTTTTTTCCTCATCAGTGATTCTCTAGCTCCCCCAGTGGGGCAGCTTAGGCACCTCTTAGGAATTATGTATCCATTTGTCATGTCGTTATCTGACATCCATTAAAACATAATGGAGAGCAGATGCCCTGGAGATGGAGAGCTAACCATAACACACACACCCACACACATTTACACACTGACACACACACAGAGACATGTGCAGCATCCATAGAAGTAGGTTTAATTACATAACACTGTGGAACACTTACAACCATGCCAGGCTTTCATAAACCAAGTGATGCCGGTTGATAAGTGACACTCAGTACACTCAAACAAAAGTGTATAAAAGACACAAAACACAAAAGTATTTGTTAGATCATGAGCATAAGAAGACCAACGCACGCACACAAACTCAATCAGTCACACATTCAGATGTAGTGATGTAGCAATGGGGAAATGGAAGAACAATTAGCATAACGCCTTGGGAGAGCAACGCCTATAAACTGTTGAGGATGTGGAGTCATTGGCCAAGAATAGACAGTCAGAGACGGGAAGGGACAAGAGGCAGGGAGAGAAAAAGGGGAAAATGTGCAGTGTCACTGGGACCAAGTCGCCATCATGCCTCCACACCTGCCAAGAAAAACAGACATCGCTACCGACACATAGGCAGAAAGAGGAAGAGTTGGAGAGGAACAGACAGGGAGGGGTGGAAAGAGAGGAGGGTGAAAAAAACAGATGGGGAGAAACAGAAACAGAGCTACAGAGGTACTAAAAGCAAAACATTATGGAAGCCAGTGTGAAATAGATAGTATGTAGTGTGTGTGGAGGTCAAGGCTAGGAGGACAATGATTATCAGGTAGGACACCCACCCCCACCCCTTGCTTCAAAGCAGTGATGATGATGCTGATAATGGTGGGAGGTGAAAGGCCAACACTGTGGAGACAGGGCCAAAGAGCCGCTCCGTTTACGTGGAAACCAACATTGTTATGAGTACAGTTTGTCCTCTGATGTCATTCTGCTGCTTTTCATGGCCGGGCCTTCAGCCATACCACTTGGACTGCTGGTAACGGGCGCCACACACACGCACACACACAGACAAGTGTAGTGGCACACACACACAAAGGCATAGAAATGACACAAACAGTCACATCTGACATAAATACATGTATGAGCTCATACTGATATAGACCTAAAGAGACGTGAAACTTTATGAATATAGCAGCTTCCTGTGTGACTCAATACTTGGATCACTTACTATTTCACCATGAATCAACAAAATGATAATGAAAGTGACAATGATGATGATACAAGGGCTCCCCATTCTGAGAGGAGACTGTGGTGTCTGAGCATAGGGGGACAGAGCTGCAGTTCTCAGTCCAGGTTCAGCCCGGGCTGGCTGATTCTATCTCCATCTGGGTTTTGGTGAAAGCTGACAGATCCTGTCACCTTTGGCAATGTAAGTCTCCACGTGCACAGTGATGGGTCTGCACCCCGCGGCCTCCGAACACACATTCACACAGTACAGAGGCACTCAGTCTACTGTGTCTGATCTGGAATATGAACATGAAATGTGTTCCCACACCTCTGCAGATTGTCAACAAATGCTTTTAAAACTCATCTCCACCCCTTCTGCATATGTCGGACAGTCCTGTGCTGTTTTCAGTCAGCATGTGAGACAGTGAAATGAAAGTTTGTGTGTGTCTGTGAATAATCCCCACCAGTTTTAAGCCATCCATTCAGATGTGAAGGATTTTTGTTAGATCCTTCTTTTAACTGTACAATTTCATCAAAAACTTCATCTGTGTCACTGTGACAATTTTTACCTGGTCACTGTTATACAATACAACTAACGCATGTATGTGAATGGTGAATGTGACTTATAGTGTTGTGAGTGGTTATTAAGAAGAATTTATATGAGAGCAGGGACTTTACATTTACCCTAACAACCATCATGTTATAATGTTAGCATACATTCATGACTGAAATAATGAATAATTATTCATAATGGGAAAACCAATACATGATACACAAAGATTAGGGGAATAAATGTAACGCATCATCACAGGCTGGATTTTTTCGAAGTTGAGGAAAATGATCGACTTGTATGTTTCACTGAGGAAAACTTTATTCGGTTTTCCAATATTCAATATTTCATCCGCCTTCTGTCCAGTAAAAACCATGTATCTCCAAACATATCAGACAAAGTCTGGACCTGATTTTCCAGACGTTGTCCCCTTAATTGCAGCGCACCGGAGACGTCAGACACATTCTCACCTAATGGAAACACAGCGTTTGATTTAGGAGAAGGACAGTTTTTTGGGAGAATATACAGGAAAAATGATAGAAACATCACCAACACACTCACTTGTTCACACTGTGAACAGTCCAGCCAAGAAGTGGCTCTATTCTTATATCAGCTGAATCAGACATTACACATGCTGCAACCAAGATACAGTCTGTCCGATTCACTTTCGGGTAACCTGATTGGGACATTTCCAGCACAGTTCTGGAAAAGTTAAAAAAAAAAAAGCAGCTCATAAGTGTTGATTTTGAATGTTAATGGAAAATATTAAGCATTAAAATGAATGACGTATTGAGAAAATGAACATCTTCTTAAACTAAATTAAAGCAAAAGTTAAACTATTTACAGGGCCTTGTACTGTAGATCATCTGGAAAATGTTTTCTAATGCTATACCAACATTTGATGGTCTCATAGAAATCCAAAACACAACAAATTAAAACAAAATGAATTGCATGGAGAAGTTGACTCATTAGCAGAAAAAGCAAAACTGTCGGGAAATATATTGGTCATATACATGTTCCGACTGGAATTTCCATTACATCATATAATATTTACAGTTTAAGAAATTATTTGGAGGAATACTGTAAATATTAGTGTTCCGCTAATGTTCACGACAGCAAATTCATTATCAGCTGTGTCAACACAGACAAATCATTTAGACATCAGACAGACAGATTTTTTAGGTTCTCCATAGAGAACTCTATCAGCACACTTTGACCAATCAAAAACAGGTGGTTTAATAAATATGTGTCAGGGAAATAAAAGCTGTGATTCTGTTCTGATCTTCCAGCCGCAGAAATAATTATGAAGCTGTATGGAGCTGAAACCCTGTGAAGTGAGCTTCATCTGCAAGTTAAAACAAAATGTTGAAGTGTCAACCCTAAGAGGAGAGAGAGTTTAGCCGACCCTGAATTAGTTGGGACCGTGTTGTCCTCCAGCTATTAAAGACATCCAACAAACTTTCTCTGAACCACTGTTTGCTCTGTTCGAGCAGAAAGGAAACCTGGATTTCTAAAAAACTGCAGCCAGAATATACAACTACTGAACTCTGCTGTAGGTGAGGCCAAACAAGACCTGGCCTGCTCAAATTACAGACTATTAATACATGACTGGATTTGTCCCTGCTTAATCAGTCTGGTTGATCTGCAAACAATTGGAGAAGGTTTATTTTGGCTCATGGGACACCATTGGTTCTGCGTCATGTCAGGGCAGACGAGTTAAGCTGGGATATCAAGATAATTATATGTGAGGACAGGGTGATTTAAAGTTTCTTTTGTTGTTTTTAAGTATTGTAACCCTAAACACGGACCAAGAGAGCTGAACTTATTGTGTGTTACACTGATTACTGAAGGGTAGGATTGGGCACAGCAGTTTACAGTAAGTCTAAACTCTTATTAACAGCAATACCCTGAGGGGGGCAGTTGCATGGGGTGGATCAAACACCCAGCAGCTAATAGACTGGCAGGTTGGTCAAGCTTATCCAAGGTATTGAGCCCTTGACTACCCATATGAAAGCAATTAAAAATCTGTGTTAAACACATTTTAGTAACAAATACTAGGGCAGTAGAAACTATTCAATTAGGTTTATAACTGCCTATTTATTTGGAAGACGTTTGATAGATGACTGTTTGACCAGCCTTATCTGTGTAACCACAACCAAACTCTTCATACTTTGTTTACACTGGTAATCCAAGAACTAAAGTGCACTGACAGATATGTGAGTGTTCAGGGGGGACCGACTGAGTGGTTACCTCCTACGGGGAACCCAGATAATATGAGTCCTCTCATAAATTCACAGCTGTCCGAGGGACTGAATGTTCAGCGATTGACGGCAGCTTCAAGGGTCGTTATTTTCTGGGTGAGTGGCTACATCTTAGTGGAGGCAGCAAGTAACTCATGCCTCCAGAACCAGAGCTATAAATCTGTGTGTTTATGTCGGTGTGTTACTGTTTTGCCTGGAGCCTCACTTGATTCTTCTGTTGAGCTCTGCCTTACGCGTCCATCAATCAGCGTTTCCATTATAACTATGAAGATTCAAACACATTTAGATAATCTCCATTGAGCCAGATGAGCTGTGATGTGAAAATATCAACCACTTATTGCAAGACCCTCATAGGTCATATGCGAAAGGTCGACAAATCATATCATCCACTTGTACGGGTGTCGAATGTACCATAAGTCTGAATGGAGTGACTCAAATAATTTTAGTTGATCATGTCAAACCACAGAAGCAGCTTTTAAAAAGCTTCTTGAAAAGTATTATTTCTTGAAATATTCTTTACAGTCTGATTTTAAAAGTTACATGAAAAGTTTTGACAACAAAGAGAAAAAAAAAAACCTCTCATCTGTGGATGCCTTAGGGCTGCAAAAAGCTCATCCAATCAATTTAATAGAAACTAATGGTTCCAAACTGAACATGTGGGATTTGAAAGAAGTGAGGACTATATATGACACAGGAAGATTCTAACAAAAAGCTTTACTGTTTTACATTATGGGGGATTATGGGTAATGTGTCTTTGTTTTTTCTTTTAGGAGGAGGGGAATTGCAAATAAGACTAATCTTATATCAGATCTCGAGATCTTTTGTTGTGGCCAGAGACACAGCAGATTGCGTACCTTGTGACGTACCTTGGGAGAAGGAATATCTATAGGAGGAAAAGGCTTAGACATACAGAGCTGGCAGAGCAGCGAGGTCAGAAACCTGAGGTCAGCGGCATGACGGTTGGCTGTAGGGCGTTTGTTGGCAGATCAATCTTGTGTCTGCTGACTGGACTGTGTATAAGACAGTGACAGTGTTAAGCATATTTCATGATATGAATGGCAAAGTCATGTTAAAATAGCCTATGCAGTGATCGCATACAGTGATGACATGCGTGCCTGTGTGCACTTGAACGCTACATCCTGTGAGCATGCGCAGAATAAAGTGTCAGTGTGAGTTCCCGGAAGAAGAGACGATGGAGTCTGTGTTTTTTCTCCCGTAATAGAGGTGCTAACTAACCACTTCGTCGACTGCATTTCACGATAGACTGCTGCAGAAAATGTCTAACGCTACAGGTTATGGGCCCAGTCATGCAGGCCAAAGATGGTTTAGACTTTTATTCGACGGTGACGAGAAAAATTACGAACTTTGGGAAACGAGGTTCCTGGCGCACATGGAGTTGCGCGGCCTCAGAGAGGCTATCTTGGAGGACCCGGAGATAGCCGAAGACGACGAAGCAGCTCTCGCGGAAGATGAGGCAAAGAATGGTGAGGCATATGCGGAGCTAGTGCAATGCCTAGACAACAAGAGTTTGTCATTGATAATGAGGGCAGGGTGGGAGATCTGGTTCTCGTATCATGGCATCTAGTAGCTTCATGATGCCACAACCAATCTGTTGCATATCCTTTTTATTGCTATATAGAACAGTTATAACAGTAACGCATATTGAAATGTGAATCTGACTGCAGGTGTAGTCTGTTTCTAAACTACTGCATCGTTGCTACTTCTTATCGTCACAATCAAAATTATGCATTTAAAATTGTATTGACATATACAGTAGTTCAGATTCTTAAATCTGCGAGCTCCATGTTACATTATCACTACAGCCAATATATGAGTATGAACAAGTTTTTACCAGCCAATTTAAGGCATTGAAGACCGTTACACCTCCACAACAGTCCGATCCAAACAAACCCTGAGGGCCTACAGACGCGAATTCATAAAACCGACTTTACTGGTTCTAAAACTGATGTTCTAAGACATGAACAGGCTTGTGGTTGGTGCAACGAGTGTGACTATTACTCACCCGTAATAGCACCTTCCACTGTGATTTGCCTAAATCAATCAAACCTCAATAACAACCGTCAGTCTTCTGAGACACTGCAAACCTGAGATTTGAGGTAAATTGCCGTGTTAGTTGAGTAACCAGTTTACCTAGCGACTGACGGTGTCAGTGATAACAATCTATAGGTGTCAGCTACTTTTCTCACGACTTTGGATTTGTTCGCCTTAAAAAGTAACTAGACAGAAAGCTAGTCAATCATTTGGTTACCTTCCGTGTTGGATTGTTAATAAGCCGTACAACAGTGCGGTAACAATGTAACACAAGGAGACATCAGCTCGGTCTGTTGGTCTTACATTTGAGCCCCCTGTTCCCTTCTCAGAGATACATACACAGATAGATACATCATTATTTCTCCAAATAGCAGGAAGTGGTTGAGTCATTGTGACGTAGGCAGAGAGCAAGGACACACTCTGAATGGCATGATGAAAACGCCCTGTGAATGTGCGAAGGCCGCGGAAGCAGACTCGGGACCAAGGAAAAGCATTGTGACAAAGGCTGCATACTTGTTGTTATTGTTATGATACATCAAGACATTTTTTGCTCTCGGCAACGGAAAACTGCTCGGCTCAGTGCACTCCAGCTGCCTCAGTTTCCTCCGTCACCACGCTCCCGCAGCAAGAGGTCTTTCATGCCATTGTGGCATGTGACATGCTGGAGACACAATGAAACTCGCACAAACCCAAACTACATTTGCCCTGGCACCACTGCTGCATTGTGGGACCGGGTAGGAGGACATGCTGGGTCAGGGGAAGCTCGTCTGGGGCATTCGCAACCACAGAAAATAATCTACAGTTGAGAGAGCAAAGACAGTAGGCAGCCATGTAGTTGGCACTCTGGCTACTTTGTCAACACCAGTCCCTCTTCATGCCTTTTAAATGCATTCCTTACTGTTTTACAGTTGGAAGCCAAATATGTTGAATTTAAATGGATGTAAGTCAGAGCCATGTTTCAACTTGTTTCACCAGTGAAAAAAAACATTCATGATCTCAGTGATCAACTGAATACTGGTTAATCACTATTAATAATTCAATCAAATAAAAATATACAAAAACTACATGGAGCTATATGGTACACAGGTACAGCATACATAAAGGTACAGCTGTCACATCTTAGCTAATTTTAGTTTGCCATAAACCTGAAAACAAGAAGAAATTATAATTGAGTTACATGCAAATAGTGTTGTTGTTGTTGTTGCAGACTAAGATAAACTAACTATGACAATACATTATAATTGTTATTATAAGTACAATGTAAGAATAATTTCACATTAGTTTAGTTAATGTATTGCTAATTAGACTTGCACTTTCTACAAAAATTAATAATCAATTAAAGAAATTGTTGGGAAATTTACATGCCTTTGCATCCCCGTACATTTAGAAACAAAAAGGGGCAGCCATTTTCAACCTGAACCTTTAAGCCAATGGCCAATGGCCTGGTTTAATTTGAGGAACAATTCAGAGCCCATCAGCAACACCTGTGTGCAGCACATATCATGAGCTTACCCCGAGGGGCTCTATAGGTAGCAATTACAGCCACCACATGCCTCACACACAGAAACACACAGTCAGTATCCCTCTTTCTCCTGACCATGACCCCAACTATTCACCTCCACTATCTCCTCAACCCTCTTCTCTTCTCTATGAGAAATAGAGAAGTGGTAAACACTAACCATAGTGGTAAACACTGTGGTTAAATGCTGTGCTGGACCGACGGGTTTGTGTGTGTGTGTGCGTGTGTGTGAGTGACTGTGTTTTTGTCTGTTCGAGAGCTGTCACTATACCTGGGTTTTTGTTTCTGCTTTTCTTTGCGCCATCCCGCTTCAGCACTACACACACCTCATACACAAGCTCAGATTATAGGATGTTTTGTTTTCCTCTTCTGCTGAATTAAATTTGAAGCCATATGTGCGGTCTGTGCTATGTGTTTAACTCCGTCATCCGTTGGGTCATGCTGTGTTCAGCCGTGACATCCAGACCATTCTGCCTTGCAATCAAGACTGTAATCTTATTGATCCAAAACACACCTGACCCCACCGCCATGTTATCTTTGAGATCTACCGCAAACAGAGGCGCCCTGACGCTATGTGCATTCATTCAGCCATTCATCTTTCTGAGCAGTGGTTGACTGTTATTAAAGATGACGTCACTCATCCAAATCAGGCCCGGCACTGAAGCCTCTTCCTGTCAGAGATTGGGTTGGAAGAGGGGAAAAAAAATACTGTAGAGCTGTTGCTGTGGTTATGCTCAGCTGTCTACTGCATAGACGTACAAGATTTCTGTTTACAAGATCACCTCCTTTAATCCAAGCTCCCCAAGCGGTGCACAAAATAACTGGAGGTTTGGTCGATGAAACACATGTGGGATTTGAAAAACAGAAACGCTGCAAGGTTTGATGAGAATGCCGGTCACAACCTGTCAGAGTTTCTGCAGGATTTCATTTCTGTCTTAATCCTGATTACAAAATAGGGTTTAATTTGACCATTTGTATTTCTAATAGTCAGGGCTCTCAAGTTTTGAATGCAGGCAAGAGTGACACACCCCAGGGGACGGGTAGCAGGATTGGGGGTCTTTTATTAATAATATTATTATTAGTGTTGTTGTTATCAGACTTGCAGAAGAATGGATGGCACTGACAATTCAACCAAATGCAAAGTCTTTATTCAATTTCCGTATATTGAATAAGTGTATGTGTTTGTGAGAGAGCAGAGAGAGTGAGAGGGAGAGAGAGAGATATTACGACTGGTGTTGTTTATTGTAAGTGTTTGTTGCCTTTTTGGAGTCCTTCATCATTTGTGTTGTCGGCTCCCACTTAAAATAGTTCGGCTCAAGTCCAGCCATTTTCAGGGTCATGATAGAGGCCAATGTCCCGTCCAGGGACAAGCTGTTTCGGGTTGAGGTTTTATTCAGACCGAACATTGAAAATACCCTCTTGGCATCAGCATTTGAATGAGGAAGAACCAAAACCAAGATTGTGATCTTTGGTTGGTTGTTGCATTATCGACTTACCCAGATACAATAGTGCTTCAGATTGACTATTGTGTAGCCTGCCCTTTTCCTTTTTTGATTGACTGGTAAGTGGCAGGCTCGACTCATGGGAGCCGTGCTTGTTTCCTGCCGTTTCCATAGTGATAGCGGCGCACCAGAGAAATTTATATTCTAATTTTTTTTCAGCGTGAGAAATACAATGTATGGCTTGAGAGCCCTGCTAATAGTGTTACTATTCTATGTTCTATGTAATGTGTTGGATCTACAATCTGATGGCTGATTTAAATATGATAAGATATATCTGACTTAGCATTAAGACTGGAAGCACGGGAAACAACTGGCAGGTCCTGGCAGTCCCCTTACATCATTTCATTTAAAATTGCTAGGTTTAGACTGATAGTTTGTCATGAACGGGTTGTTTTCAAGGAGGAACATTCAGCTTTTCAAAAACTAAAATTGTTCAAATGTTCAAAGTTTTTTTGAATCTTGTAAAACAGGAAATGTGAACTTCCGAATGGGTTTTCAGTTTCTTTTCGTCCGGTTATTTTGTATAAATAACCCCTCATTTGAATCACTAGACATTAAGTTATGTCGCTAAAGATACAAACAAGGCTCAGTAGAAGGAGCAACTATAAACACTGTTTGGTAGCAGTGCTCATGTGTTGAGTGTTAACAGATGGGCCACATACCAGCGTGACAGGGCTGTTTCCATAAAACAGAAAAGGAGTCCTGTGATCACCCCGCTGCAGTGGGATCATCTGCAGCTACAAGAGCGCTGAGAGATGGACAGATTGGAAGATGGGAGACCAGATTCCTCAGACACAATCTTTAGTCACACAAAAACACACACCTGAGATCAGATCATCACCTGCAAAGATAGACAGACATGCACACACACACACACACACACACACATATATTTCAGACCACCCCCCATCTATTCATGCACAAACTCTGTGCAGGTACACACACCCGCGTGTACAAATAAGTGATATGAGTGTTATTTTAGCAACCAGGTTGCAGCAACAGGTACCATGAGTCAAACCAGACCTGTTGTGTTTGCAAAGCATTTTCTAAGGGGCTTCGTGTTAATACGCTGGGATAACACAGGTCATGTCAGGTAAGTGGTGACATCACACAAAGGATTCTGTATTTTATGTACATATTTTGGGGATTATCATTCCAAGATAACAGATTCAAGTCCAGTTTATTTCAGATGTCCATCCAAGAGGCCTCTCCATCTGTTACTGCCAGCTGGGAGACACATACAAAAAAACAGAAGTACATGATGTACTTTTCATGCTGGTCAAACACACACACATACACACACAAGCACATGGGGCTGGGAGGCAGGCATCCCCCTTGTAGGCATTTCTGTGGGCAGCTGAGACTCTTTAGTGGTCAAGGCAGACGCAGACACAGTCAGAATGAGAGCGGCATGGAAATCTAAGGCCTTCATTAACACAGATGATTCAGCCCCTTTTCACAGGGCCGTATGTGTGTGTCAGTGTGTGGAGGGGTGAGAGCGGCAGTGAGAGCATCATCCATGAAAGTATTGGTTATGGTGGAAAGGTTGTGACCCCCAGTATTTGCAAACAGCTCTTACAGTTAATTTCTTTCCTGCGCAGGTGCCAGGAACTGATGGTATTATAGGTCTGAGTTACTGGCGTCATGTTTTCCTCATCTCGACCGCTCTCACATAATCACTTGAGCATAAACAGCTTTGAAAGCAGGTTGAGATTTATATGCAGCTACTGAAGCTTGCGGGGTCAAAGGTCACTAAGGAAGGCTGCAGGTGAACACAGGTGTGTGTAATCACTGAGGTGTGTTTTAGCTGCTAGTTACATAGGGTCAAAGGTGACTGCCACACAACAACAACAACAACAATGAAATACTGGCCAGGACAGACTAAAAGTGATGTATAACAATAATAGCAGCAGTAGACGAACAGGAAGTGAATTTAAGGTGCTTTAAACTGGTTTACAGTAAATTCTGCCCCAAATTAATGGACACATGAAGGGCTTTGGGGCTACATGGCCTTATTAATCAAAATATCCATCTTAAGTATGACAGAAGAATCCCATTAGTCCTTGTAGCAGCTGTTTTCAATCGCATCACGTCATTGTGATTCACTAGAATTGACTAAAAAATTTAATTTTCACAATAATGACTGATATCAGGTTGATAATACACATGTTAATATTATGTAAATAAAAAGCTAAGAGTCTTTATTGTCATAGCACAGTCGTATACTTTCGTATACAAAATTAGGGGAAAAAGATCTTATTGGATCTTAAGGAATTTCCACTTTATGAGCTGTAATTTCTTGTAGCGCTTTCTCACTCTTGCTCTGATTGATTGTCCATTCATGATGGAGCTTGGATGTTACTGACAGTCAGCCCCTTTCATTCACTGCTAGTGGTCAGGACTATGAAAAGGACTATACAAAGGTTTTTTTTTCTGCACATCCGGGCTACAATGCAAAGTAGCAGTTGTCATACTGAAATGGGATCAGGCCTTGAAAAGTCTGAAGCAATATGTGCAGGATGACTGTTTAAACTGTTGGGGATGCAATACATTTTAAAACTAGTGGGTTGACTGTCGATGTAGCAACAGATAATAGTAGATTGATCACCTACACAAATACAACACAGTGAGAGTGGTGCGTGTGTGTGTGGCTCCAGTATTAGATGTGCAGATATGAATGAAAATGAATTTAAATTTACAAATAATAATAACCATGATCGTCATCATCATAATAGGCCACAGTAATAACTGTATAAACATCTTTTTGTAAGGTATTGTAAGATTTCTTTGTTTAACAAAAGCAATAAAAGCAAGAGATAAGAAGAGAATAGGACTGCATTGGATCAAGAACACTGCTGAGGAACTCATACATTACTATCACATGAATGAATATGTTTTACTATTTTGGCAATGGGGTTTAAGAGGAAGGTCCATCTTGTCTTTTCTTTGCAGGTGGTACTGAGGCTTAACTTGTTGAACTAACCTCCTTAATTAATGCAGCCTCCACTGCCTCGGGTAACCTGAAGCTAAGTCCAAACACACACACACGCGCACACACACAGCGGCCCGACCACCTAAAGCATTGTGGGTTATTGGAAAGCCGCCCCCATCCTCCCCCGTCTCTTATTCTCCTTTACCCAGCCCCATTAAAAAACTCAAGCTCCTGAAGGAAACACCCACTTCCTTCACATTCCTGAAGGGTTTTCCATACGGGGAATAGTAAACAAACCTGCGAACAAAGACTGAGGGGCGAGGGAGGGGCACATGAACAAGTTAATGTTATTTCCCCCGTGTAGTAAATCAAACTAAAGGGCGAGGAGGAGGTGGGGGTTCTTTTGTGAGCTGGTGGAGGTGTTTACTGTCAGCAGTGATGGCAGCAGGAGAAGGATAAGGAACAAAGGCCTGGGCGAAAGCCTGCATCACCCTCCTCATCCTCCCACCATACCTTTCCCAGCCACTCGGTACACACAGACCCACAAATGCACACTGTCTGTCACCGCATGGGAGGAGAGAGGAGTTGGCAGTGGGAGGAAGGCCTCCTTATCAGCTTTCAGCATGAGAACCTCTGTGTTGTTCACTGACTCGTGTCAAAACCTCAGCCTGAACTTGACGCAGAGGGAGTGCTTTTGTGTGTACATGTGAAAGGAGGAGAGAATCTGGAGGGACAGGAAGAGAAACAGTCTGTCGTCAACTGACAAGTACAAACAGCCAGTTAGACAGTTGGCCCAGGAAACAGACAGCTCAGTGGAAAGACAGACGTTTGCCTCATTCAAAGTGGGACTGATAGACAGGTACGATCTGTTAACTGATGTGAACGTGTTTGCGTAAACAGAGGGGGGCATTTTACCTGGCAGAGCAGGTGAGTGGAGGCGAGTCTTTGAATCTCCCCGTACAGAGGGGTCATAGTGACATACAGCTGTTGACTTCAAATGTCTTCAAGACGTTTTGTGCCTGACACACACAAACACACACACACACACACAAACCTCTGCCCGTGCAAACCTCTTGGGCTTATAGGGGAAAAAAAGAAATTTGGTTTCCTTCCTTAAAGGTCACTCCGCTCAGTGTCGACAGTTTCTGAGGGCATGTGAATTCCACGTCCACCTAGTGTCCAGAAACAATAAAAGCCCACTCCAGCCTTAGACCTCTGAGCTGCAGAAAATATCTGCTGTGCTCATGCAAAACAGCAGGCTTGTTAAAGTGTGCTCCAGTGTCACAAAGACCAACGCAGGATGTGTGAATGACTCATCTTCTATCCTGCTATCTAGCAAGGGCCTACTAAATGTGCATCCTAACCCACTGCTTGTTCTGACGACGTCCCTTCTGCTTAATCCCTCTGGCTGAGGCCGGCCTGTAGCTGTGGATCTTGCCCCAGCTTGCACACAGGAATGTACTATTGAGAAAGCGCTGTACCGCAAACCCTCCCAGCCATTCCAACCCGTAATCAGATCCAGCCTGTCATCCCCCATCCCGTCTCCAATCTCTCTCTCTCTTTCTCTCTCTCTCTCTCTCTCTCTCTTTCTCTTCTTTTGAAATCCCTCTCTCCCTAAATGACATGCACACACGCAGAAAACAAACACCCACATACAGAACAGGCACCCAGACACCCACGCAGAATCGCAGACACCAATTTGTAGACATGTAAGCTTGTGCAAACAGAGTGCGAAAGTCGCAGAGACTTTTCTGCAGCGACGAGTAATTGTAGCTCTCTGGAGGTAATATCAGCTAGCTGTATTTTCACTACAAAGAGAAAAACCTGAAGAATCAACTGGCACCAAAAATCCCATCAAATATTTCCACGTTCAGTGGATTTCTGTCACTGGGAAAGAGAAACTCACACAAAGGTATCATCCATCAGAAGGCAGCAAAAATAGGGTTCTCTGAGCAAATAAGCTTCAAAGCATTTCTGTAATAAAATAATATCTCTGGTGCATCAAAGATGCTGGTGCTGTCCAACCATCACCACAAAATGTTACAGATGTATTTCCATCCATTCATTATCTATACAGCTTATCATTTTGATGGCCATAGAGGGAACAGGAGCCAGTCAGCTGAAATTGCTGATTTTAATTTGATTGAATTCAAATTCACATTTCTGCATGGTTCTGATGTCTGATGACTGATTCTGTTCACGTTCCACACTCTCGTCATTTTCTACTAGTTTTCCCATCTATGGACTTCTGCTAACCCGTGTACATGTGCCTGCTACTTGAATATTTATCCCTTGATGTTATGAGACCTTCTTACCGTTTTTCATCAGAGACAAATATTTGTGTTTACATGTCCACTTTTAGACCATGTCAGTTTCCGGTAATTATTCATCCGTACAATGAGAAGTCTCTTCCTCCTTCTATCTCCAACCACCAAATCTCTTCATCTCTTTCCCCCTGACTGGCTATGACTGCGACTGATCCATCCCTCTTCATCTCCAGACCTCCTTCCCTTTTCCTCTCACTTTCTTTCTTCTTCTCCGAGGCGGGATGGGGGAATATTTCTCTAAGCTCCTTTTTCTTTCTTCTTCTCTCAGGAAACTCTGACTGTGGGCCTGCTTTGCTGGCTTTCACAAACTCTTGGATCCCGAGCGTCTCTGAAAAACCACAGCTTCGATTACACAAAATGAAGCACCACACAACCCTGGGCAACCGAAAGGTGTTTTCAATAATTACTTATTATATGTGTTTGGCGAATCAGAAACATCTGCGGTGAATTTGACTGAAAGAGCCCCAAAACATTCCTAAAATAGGAGTGACGCACGCAGGCTCAGAGACACAAACTGTCTTTCAGACACACGCACACACACTGGAGGGCTACACTGCGCCATTGTCAGTATGGGTCTATTTGCGGGCTGTTTTTTTAGCTGGCCACAGCTGCGGAAATGAATATCAAATGTGGTTCTGCTCCCATAAATCAAAACCGTTTGCCGTGTTCTGACTTTCTTTTCCCCGTTTAAAGTCAATTCACTGGGGCAGTGTGCATTACACTTGCACCCTGACAGCTTAACTCTTTCCTCTGACACATACACACACTCACAGAAGAGTGCTCAGGAGCTGAGAGGGGATGGGGTTGTATTTCTGTTAAAATCTGGTCAAAGTGCATTTAAGATGACAGGGTTTTGTTGAAAATTCATTTAAATGTAATAAAATTGCAGTAATCAATGGGGAGAGTAAATCACCTATTATCTCTATGTTATATTTCAATTTTTTGTAAAACTTGACAAGCAAATTTGTACCACTGACTAAATATTAATGAACTGTGTTGAACGGTTATGACCTGTCATAGCACATTAGCATATTTGCTGCTTTGCACCATCCACCTGTCTACTACTACTACGTTAATTATAAGATACCTTATAATTTATACCCGCTAGTCAGAGCATATATTATGATACACAAAGTATAAATGGTTTACAGATGGTTTTATATGCATATACATTTAAGTCACTGTCCAGTTAGCTAGCTGACAACACAATTAACACAATGCAAATTTAGTGTGAGTGTGTGTGTGTGTGTGTGTGTGTGTGTGTGTGTGTGTGTGTGTGTGTGTGTGTGCAGGTGAAGGAGGGCGTATCGCTGAAAGCGCCGGAGGTCTTGGACTGGGATTTACCTCTGCTTTTCTGGGATTAGAGGGGATCCAGTGCTGTCCAAATCTTATCCTAACCCACCATTCAGGCCAAACCAACACACACACTCCAGATCAAGCTGGGGGACAATAGACCTGGCCGTCTGTTAGTTTAACAAGCCTGGTTGCTTGCTAAGGGGGGATTGGGGAGGCCTGCCCTGATGTCCAAAAGGCCCGGGAGGGTGAAGGAGGGAGTGAAGCTTTGCTAAAAAGGAATGTGTGTGTGTGGAAGTGTATGTTCGTGTAGGGCTGGGTCATATAAGGCTGTGTATGTGTGAGGGTGCATGTTAGAGACAGCGGAATGTGAGCGAGGAGAGGTGGTACGTACAGCAGGGCCACCCCAATAACACCAGACCTAATCGCCAACCTGTGGACTGAATATGCACACACACACACACACACACACACAGACATGCTTTCTGATACTGCCAGCACTGTCAAAAATGAAATCATCAGCATTAGTTATACATTGAACCTCTTATTTTAAAACTTTACAACAGCCGTTCAAATGTGACCATGTTTTTGAATTTAAACCATTTGATTCAGATGGTGACTGGCTTTGAGCAGGATTGACACTCAATGTAACGCTTTGACACCATGGTTATTTAAGTTAAAACGTGAACAACAGTGAAGTGGAGTAAGACGTGTAGTTATGTTAACCACTCATGAAAGGTCTTTTGTCTTATCAAATAAATAATAAATTTAAATGCATGACAAACTGAATTTGATTTACTAAAACCAAAATTATTGCTTCTTTGCAATATTTCATATAATATTGAATTTCATTGTGTTTTCAGTTCCCCATAAATGAAATAAATTGAATATGTTCAATAGTGAAATGGAAACTTATTCTGTGGATTCCCCTTTCAGTTGTGGTTTCACAACTTTGGTTTTGCATGTCCTGATCACATGTCCAAGTTTTTAAAAAAGGCATTTCATATCCCATCAGCTATTTCCCAAAGTATTACACATGTGCGTACAGATGGATAAATAAATTCCAGATTACACCTCTAAAGTCCATTCAGTGAAAGGCACTGTTTGGCCCACACTCAGCTGTCAGGCTTAATACATTTCCCCTAGAACCATGTTCTTTGCATGCAGCCTAATATGTTTAATATGAGAGGCCGTTTAGGAAATAATTCATATTTGCTCTCACATTTACTATCATACTCTCCCACAAACACTACCATAGTCACGCACATTTACTATCATACTCTCTCACATACACTATCATACTTTGCAATATTTCATATAATATTGAATTTCATTGTGTTTTCAGTTCCCCATAAATGAAATAAATTGAATATGTTCAATAGTGAAATGGAAACTTATTCTGTGGATTCCCCTTTCAGTTGTGGTTTCACAACTTTGGTTTTGCATGTCCTGATCACATGTCCAAGTTTTTAAAAAAGGCATTTCATATCCCATCAGCTATTTCCCAAAGTATTACACATGTGCGTACAGATGGATAAATAAATTCCAGATTACACCTCTAAAGTCCATTCAGTGAAAGGCACTGTTTGGCCCACACTCAGCTGTCAGGCTTAATACATTTCCCCTAGAACCATGTTCTTTGCATGCAGCCTAATATGTTTAAGCTCTAAGTCTGGGCAACATGTGCGTGCCGACTCTCACCCATACACACATATACACACATGCACACAAACACACATACACAGATGTAACCACCACCCCCCACTCAGCTTTACATTATTAAGATGGGCAGATTTACAGCTGATGTAGAGCCATAATTGGTGGTTTCACCAGGAGTGATAATGCAGTGGTGTCAGTTCTACACTCTGTAATTACACTGGAAATTATCTCTGTCTCTCTCTCTGTATGTGTGTGCTTGTGTGTGTTGGTCATTTTATTGCTTATGTATATGTCTTTATGCCAGGGAAGACTTGCATGGGGAAGACTTGCATATTGTATACATCTGTCTGATGTGTATATGTTTGTTTCTGTCGGTATGTTTATCTATGTGAATGACAGACCCTGTGATGTCAAGTTCTATTGGAAAGGTTTCTCCAGCTCCTCTAAGCTGAGAAAGGCAACAATAACAACCCCCTCAGCACTGGAAGGAGTGATGTCAGCTTCTCCCCTCCCTTCACACACACACACACACACACACACACACACACACACACACACACA
>JAFBJQ010000421.1:417931-492488 GCA_016785345.1 Trinectes maculatus
ACACACACACACACACACACACACACACACACACACACACACACACACAAACAACTGGCACCCCCTGGATCGTTCACATCAGACACTGGCACACTACACCAGCCCTAACTTAGCCAGTCCTTACAAAACACACATACATGGCTGCCGTCGTTTTACTCTCCAACCTTTCCTTGCACCCTGCGCTGAATAGACACATTCATCACTGTCTCCAGCAAAACATAAAACACTATTAATAAAATAGCAAGGGCCCGCTGAGTGACACCTGCCTGGCCCTGCCAATGTACACTTAAGCCCACTCCAGCAACAAGTGTTATCATAGACAGCCCTAAGGAAGGTGTCGTAAAAAATATGTTAAGAGTTTAAATATATGAATCCTAGAGGGCAATTTGTGTGCGGCTGGCGGAGGATGGTTGTGCTGGAGCGTGGAGGCAGGGCAACATGGCAGGGCAACAAGTATAACATTATCTGCAGCCAGGTGTGAGTGCATGGACTGCAGGTTATAAACACCAAGCCCGGAGTGTCAGAGGTGATAGCCAGTCTCTATACAGGGCCGAGGAGAGTAGCACTACATAGAGCCAGTGGAATCATACCAGTGGGAGCACTTAAAGTGAGGCGCTGCATGGAGCCAATGGAAAATAAAGCTGTGCCATGCTACTGCAAGGGCCAGATGGAGAGGAGAGGAGACCTATGAGGACGAGGGAAAGGTCACAGCTTGCATTGTAATAAACTAAGCAGCAATTATTATAACATAATTCCCTCACTTTTGGGTCCATATGGACTGGTTAAGGGTGCATATCAGACAAAACTTCTAAAAACTAACTCTTTTAAATGGTATGTCCATCAAGAAATTGACACTTGGTCTGTACTATAAAATGTTCTAGTACACAGTGTCTTCACTTGTTTTTTGTTGTTGTTGTTGTTGTTTTTTTTAATCACTTTGGAGACGCTGGTCGGTCCTGTATGGCCTGAGCAGTGCATTGAGAACCAGCTGATTCAATTCTCTTTGTAAATAAAAGTAGTCCTGTGGTGTTATGCTGATCACATACAGGGTCCTCGAGTTACGACAGAGATCCGTTCCTACGGATGTGTCGTAACCGAATTTCGGTGTAAGTCGGAACATACATATGTAAATAAGCACCTACGTCACACACCTATGCTAACACATTAGTAAACACAACACATCAAGTAACCCTCCTTTTCCTCAAAGCAGTGCCATCAGAAGAGTCTGCCTTACGCTTGGGAGCCATAATGAAGGGAGCAACAACCCAAAATGGTGTACAATGTAGCGCCACATGACGACATTTTCTTCCGCCGCACTCACCAACTAGTTCCTGTGCAAAGTTTGTATTTACGACGCAAACCGCTTAAGTCGAAACAAGGATTTTTAAATTTATGGGAGATAACCACGAAACCGTTGTACCTTGAGACCGTCGTAACCCGAGGACCCCCTGTACTTATACTGATCAGTCACAGCATTTGAACCATCTGCCAAATACAGCTCACAGAGGCATGAACTCCACAAGACTCCTGAAGGTGTCCTTTGGTATTTGACACCACAATGTTAGCATCAGATCCTTTAAGTCCTGTAAGTAGCGGTGTCTGTTGGAGTGCAGCACAGTGCAGTGCCAGACTGCAAAGGTCATAGTTAACCAAACATTCATGTTAAAAAACAATTTTTCATTCACGCAAAGCAATGGCAACTGCGCAATATGTGACTAAGCATGAAAACTGTGAACTTGAATACTGCTGAGATAGAGGTCAGAGGTGAGGTGTCGAAGTGCATTCTTTTTTCAGCATTTTTGACATAATGGCTTGTGATATCTTTACACACTTCACAGAGCAATATTTCTACTACACTTTGCGTCATCCGTCAACACTTTGCCCTCATTAAAATACATGGGATGCTGTGAGATTTTTCAACAGATCACAGGTTCTGGAGATATGACTGAGGAGCCTGAGCACTATGCAGCACCTGTAAGTCCACTTGACTCCCTGCCTGTAGCCACAGCCGAGGACGAGGGGCTGCAGAGTTTTCCCAGGCTCGGCCAAGGTGAATATAAAGGCAGCACTGTTCGCTCTCTGCCTGCATCTCCAGCTCCATCTCTTTGAACTGGGCGGTCATGTCAGCAACTCCCAGCCCCCAGCCACTATACTGCCCTTCATGTGCCCACGGGGAGCGATAGGCTGGTCGCAGACAGATCCACACAACACCCAGAAGTATTGCACGCACGCACACACGGACACACGCACCTAAACACACACACACATGTGCATGGTTGTGCCCTGTCTGCCTTAGAAGAGACGCTGATACAGACATGTGCAGTATTCATTAGACAGCGAGAGGGAGGAGGAATATGGGTTTTTAACGTGCATTCAGTTAAACCTGGGGTTTGAGCCAAAGGGCAACGTTGTAATAATGACCCCTTAAAACAAAAAACATCTCTGCAGGCCAGTTGTTTCCCATAGGATCATGGTCAAGTTAAATGCTAGAAGAATTTTCAATGAACCTTTAATGAGCTTTATAAAAGGAAAAAATGAAACTCTTTACTTTG
Source organism: Trinectes maculatus (assembly GCA_016785345.1). NCBI lineage: Eukaryota > Metazoa > Chordata > Actinopteri > Pleuronectiformes > Achiridae > Trinectes > Trinectes maculatus. Next base: position 420,484 of record JAFBJQ010000421.1, read on the forward strand.
AAGACTGTTTGCAAGCTTGACCAAACATGGTTGGTTGCATTAATGTCCTGTGTGCTGCAATAACTCCATTTACCTGCTTCAAAGTATGCCCTTGCTAGTTAGCCAGTAGCTAAAAAACTATATGAATTAGCCATCTTCAACAGCAGTTTATAATGTCAGTTCATAACTTGATGTTCAAAAACCAGCAGGGTTGTGTTTGTGACCATCAAGCAAATTAGTCCAAAGTTTACACTCCTTTTTTCTCCATTTTGGTCCACCCTCATGAGTTTGGTCTCCACCCACTCATGAGGGAGACATGTGATTGTTCCTGGCTGTTTTTTCCAGCTGTTAAATGCATTGCTACGTGTCTGTTTCAGTCTGTTCTTTCATGCAGAGACATTCGTACAAAGTAGTGAACAAATGCGGCAAAGTACATCTGGTATTTTTATGATATAGCCTATTGTTATTATAAAAAATTATAGTGGGTTTAAATGGATAACACTCTCTTGGACAAGGATCACTGGCATCGGCAGAAGTACACATACACGTTCCTTCTCACACACACAGTAAATACGCACACTAATCAGGAACTCTGCCCATGTTTCAGGCTGTGGCAACATTAGGCTGGCAGGTTCAATACACAATCACACTGGCACACAATGAGTCACTTCCTCTATCAAAGGTCATCATTCTGTTATTTATGCCATCCATATCTGACTCATAGTGTGACTGCTACACAGTGAGCACAACAGATACAATAGAAGCCTTATAAATCACAGTTCACATTAAGTGTTTGGAGGACTGATGAAACACACCTGCCTCATGCCAGAATGAAAGAAAGATTATGGTGTTTATCATCGCAACAAAGTCTGTAAATACGAAAGTCATGGTGACCGCAGGCAAGCACAAGTGTGTACGTTTTTGTGTGTGTTTAATTCAATGTCTGCAGAGGCAGATGTTTTAGAGAAATTCAAAGATATTAAACGTGTGTGTTTGTTTAGCGACAAAAACAAACTGTTCATGGGAAAAGGCAGAGAAACAACAGTGAATGCACGTTGGAATTAACAATATTCTCTCTCTTTCTGTGATGAGTTCAGGTCACTGCATCCAAGAATGCTACTTGGCTCAGCCTCTCAGGAAGGACCCTTTTTAGGATCCTGGCTCTCCATCAGGTCACACAATCTTCCTCTTGCAGAGGGCCCTGCACACACATAAATCAAACACACTCCCAGCGCTTTCCCCATTATTTGTGACATCTATCTGGATGGGCAGCCGAGTTGTAGAGGATGTGGTCGTTTACCAGGCCTGGGCTTGTGCCAGGTTAGAGGGGTGGAGACTGGCTGGAATACAAACAAATCTTTGGCTGGGATGATAATACTCCCCATGCTGTTTTTTTTTCCTTTGACAAATTAAACCTTGCTGGGACGATACAGGAAGTTGCAGAAGTGAAGGCGTTTCAATGCCTGAGTTTCTTGAACGTTATGTGATGCCGCAATAGTTTGTTGTAAAAGTTTAAGTACGGGTTTCCTGGGCATAAAACAAGTGAATAAATATGTTCTTGTGCAGGTATACACCCATACAAATACTGATTCATACAGCAGACCCGACAGGCTTCAATGAGTGGTGCTGCAGATCCTTTAAAACTACTGTCATTTCCTGGAAAAGTGTGTGTGTGCATATGTGTGTGTCTATGTGTGTACATGATTGGAGTGGCAAAAGAGCCAGGCTGTTGGAGAGATATTTAATTAGGTTTAGGAGGTGCAGCAAGAAGACAGCCAACTGGCCATACACACCCCTGTCCTTGACAGACACACACACACACACACACACACACACAAATAGACAATCCATTTCTCAAGCGTACCGGGCTCGTCGGGCTCTGTACAGTGTTCAGCACACGCAAACCCTGGAAAATGGTTCAAGTTTCCAGCTGCCACCTGCTGCTGTACTCACTTTTCATTACTCCTGTGTGAGAACACACTGCACAACTTTCAGTCACCGGCAACCTTTCAATAATTTTTTCTGTCTGTAAAAATTCACAAAGCAAATGTGGAAATGTAGAGAAGGGATTTTACTCTTAACTTTAACTTATTACACAGCCATACATTGTCTGTGCATGGACTGTGTGCTCATCCCCTGCTTCTCCGCAGGGGAGGTAGGCACACAAACCCGAGGACGTATCTGTCTGTTGTGGTTATAAGCCTTGCCTGAAGGCACGTCAACGGCAGCTTGTGACTTGGGTGGAGAAGTGTGTCTGTTCAGATGGATTAAATAGACTTGTCATTCATTTCAGTGAGGCCCCTCAGCTGGCACATCGGGTTCACTACACAGACAGCGGTATCACTTAAATCTTCAATTACGTCATTATTAAATGACAACAACAAGTCAGGGACAACAGCCTCAATAGCAAGTATCTGCATATACATATATATGCATTAGTTGCCATGGTGACTTGATTATGGGTCAGCCCTGTCATATTGTGCCAGCCTGTCACACACAGGTATTGCTATGTTGAGGTGATCTTGGGGAGGACGCTCAGCGCCAATCCCTTTTAACTGTAGCTCAGTGGCAATCAGGTGCTCAGTCATGAAAACAAGCCACACAAATACAGCTATTGAGCCTGACCCACCCTTTTCACCAGTTGTGTCACCTCATCTTCAATAGAACATGGTGTAATAATCTATCATTATACATCATGTGATCCTCAATTATACGTTTTTCAGGGTGTATAATTTTACACATCTGTAAGATTAACTTTTCATTCCTTGTTAGTTTGTTCCTGATACTTTCTTCACTTGTTTCTCAACAACTACTCACATTTTTGTGTTTCCCAGGCAGCATTGTCATAAGCAGAAACTTGATATTTATGCAAGCAGTGGTTGTTTAAAAGGAGGTGATTTAAGATGCAGTAAAAGAGGTGGTTTAAGATGCAGTCTGGCCACAGCCTGTGGAGACATTCAGGTGTTTGTGTTGGTTCACAGGTAGTTGTTAGCTAAGCTCTGCCATAGAAAAGGAAAAAAAAGAAAAAAAACTTGGTTACAGCACTACTTTCCCTGTGTCTTGTGCACTGGCGTCCAGTAATACTTATATTAATAAATAAAATAAATGTCATATTATTGACTATGCATTGTACCATTCCCCTTAACCACTGTGCAATTGTCAACATAGTAGACAATTTCCAGAGCTGTGCAATCTACCTGATAGTCCCGCTGCCCCTTGCACTGAATGCTACAAACCTACTTTCAGTCTGACTGCACACTTACCCCCATCTGCTCCACACACACATATATATATATACACACACACATCTAATATGCTATACAGACCAGTTGCTCTTAAAGATGATGATGATGAAGTGTGTGAGACATTCACTGCTTTACTTGTGAAAGTAGAGGTAAAAAAATGTAAATGACACATCTGGGAATTCTTCACCAGACGACCCCTGAATTCACACACTTCCCATACAGAAAAGTCACATAATTGGCTTGCAAGATAGAAACATTATCACATGTCCTCAAAACTCATTCACCCCTCCTGGGTGTAAGTTATATCCAACACACATACGCAGACACACGTTTGACAAGGCACACCTCTGACCTTAGAGCTTGCTGGTGTGCCGCCAGGCAAAATGACATCACTTCCTTTTGGCAGTTTGACAGATGCTTCATCAGTTGAGTTGCCCGAGGCTTGAGAGAAGACTGGAAAAAAGAAAAAAAACAATAATGATAATAATTATACCTTCACGCGTAATGAGCAAAGCCCATGGGCCACAATGCAAAACAGCTGGGTCTGAGAGCTGTCACACAGCAAGATAGTGAGTGAAGACTCAGTGCTAACCAAAGACAGATGTGAATTAAAGCTTGTGACACATATCTGTATGATTAGTAACATGTCGGGAATAGATTTGTTTTTAAAATTAAGGACCAACAGTTATTGATGGGATTTCTACATATGCACCATTTCTTCCAATAACCATTCCGGCACAAAGTGTTCTTGTGGGAAACAATTATTTTCAGCAGGTAAATAAAGGCTTCATTATAACCACTGGTGGTTTGCATGGCAGGCATATTTATGATCTGCAGTATTTGTAGTTGTATACATAAATGCACATTCAGCTGCTTGTCTGTGTTTGTTCATGTGTGTGTGCGTCACAGGCTACCTTGGGGACAAATTAAAGACCAGTTAATTGGGAACAGCTTGTGCAAATGGGGACAAAAGCTGTGTCCCCAATTGGGAAAAACAGATTTTGGGGGTCAGTGGTTAAGGTTGGGGTTGAGTTAGAGTGTCCGGTGAATGCAAATCGAAGTAGTGCAAGTGTGTGTGTGTGTGTGTGTGTGTGTGTGCGTGCGTGTGTGTGTGTGTGTGTGTGTGTGTGGGTGTGCGTGTGTGTGTGTGTGTGCATGCACAGGTGTGTATGTGTGTGTTGGGGAGGGTGGCTGGATAATAAGGTGACTACAGGCCAGATCAGTGTAAAGATATGAGCCATACCTTGCCAGAACACCTACAGACTTGCACTAACGGTGCCTTCAGGTTGTGTTTATTCACAGGACTTCTGTGTGGTTACCTATCATCCTACACACTCTTCTATTCTCATCAATACTATCTCATCATTCTCTTTTTCCCACTTATTACACTATTGCATATAACTATGCAAGCACTCTCCATTAAAAGGTAATACATCAACAAGCTCACTATTAAAGTATAGCAAACCAAAGCTATTGAACAACTATAGGATAGTAGAGAGATAACAGATGTACAGCATGACCCACACAACGCTCCAACAGACAAAACGTGCCCCAAGTGGAATGTGTTGGTTGATATGACCCTTACTGTATAACCAATACTAATCCCTGATATAATAATACTGTACAGTCTGTTCTGACATAATAGCAACAAAGCAATAAAGAATGCAGTGTCAATACACTGATGGGCAGCTGTTAGTACAACATGCACTGTCATGTTACATTTCATAGGAGGAACTAATGTCATCAAGACATTGTTTGCCCCTGTGGAGACCCTGGTATCAGCATGCTGATTAGAGGAGACAAATGGGGCAGAATGTGATGTGTTGTAATGTAACGTGCCGGTGTAGTGTAATGTGATGTGATTTTGCTGTGATGCACCTAGAGGTTGTCTGCCAACCACAACTGAACAACAGAAAACGATAAGGTAATGTGATGCGACACGTAACACGTACAAATGCAGTCATCAAGAGGAGGCGAGTTTACAGTGGAATAAAATTTAATGAAGATGGCCACTGTGAAATGTGTGTTTTTTGTACAGGAAACTTAGTAATGATTTAAGTGGTTTTCATGAAGTTTTCCTATCCCATACTATAAATAATCATCAAAAAGATAATCAAGTAATCCTTGCAGAAACACACACACACACTGTCAAAATGGTGATCTCATTCTCATTGCATCTGGCCTGATCACAGTGGAGCAAGTCTCTCAGCACACCCTGTTTTCTGCATTAGTGCTGTTCGTTAACTTACGGCAGACATTAATATACATTCATCTCAGGGTTAAGATAGTTATAACAGGAGTTGAGAAACTGTGTGCAATTTTTATATCTTCTGATTACAAATTACAAATTTACAAAATGTAAGAAAAAACACTCAATGTGTAAGTTTTATCATATCCCCCAAAACTATCACAAAATATGTAAAGATCCTTAAGTGCTGGTGTTGTTCCCACTAGATAATGAATTGTGCATGTGTGAAATGTGCAGACTGATGAGAACACGTAGAGAATAGCACACATTAGTGGGAAGCGCAAAACTGGACAAAGTGTGTTCATTCAAACAGAAGACACAGCCAGTCATATTTAAGCATCTGCATCACACAGGGGAAAAACAATCAACCCAAACAGTGGGCAACACTGATCCCTAGTGGTAGAAAAGTAATTTGTGATGTCAAGTCTCAATTATAACTTAGCTTAAATAACCCCTAGCACATAGGACCACTCCATAGCCATGATTTGATCCCTTGCATTAAAATAATTTTTTGTATTTTTCCCAGGAACATGAAATTGTGCTAACATGCTTGCAAGCCGAATTTAATACTGTGCCTTAGATTTTAAATAGAATAATGATTTTAAAATTTAGGACAGTAGTTAAAATAAGTTACAGTACTAGTTAAACAGTCACAAGTTTGTACTGACTGAAATTTGTCTGCATCTGATTTAAAATACAAATAAACAAGCACCTTTGTATAAGCTGAAATATGATAACCACTTTAAAATACTGAAACTGATTACAGCACGTTAGAAATGTATATGAGAATATTCTTTAAGCTGCTGTAAGAACTCAAGTCACTTATTTTTTCCACCTGTTTGTTTCAGTGGAACTTTTCAAAGATGGTGTGGTGCTGCCCTCTGTTGACGGTGGAGCTGAATTACTACTCATGAGCGTCATACTGTCAATAATAATGTCTTGCTTGTCTCGTTACTACAATATGATGGTTTGTTTAAACCTTTGACCTAAAATCTAAATAATGGATAATGTGGCTTAATCTTCAAAATGTGTTTTTCAATTATGGAAATATTTTTATGTTGAGCTCCCTCTGGATTTTAAATGCTTTTTCGCTGACTTTATCTATATTTGTCCATAATAAATGAACGTAAGTTATATTTATGTAACCTGTTCTGGGCTTTTAATTAAAACTTTCAACGCATCACTGTAATAATACTACAAACTACAAACTAGTTTTTAGAAAGAAATGCAATGTAAAGCTGTTTACTAGTCATTCTCGTTGGGGTCTGATTTGGTCAGAATTAATATGAAATATTAATCAATATGACATTTTGTCTTGAAAACGTGAATTTAACAAAACCACAATTCACCTAAAGCGTAGTCAAAACTTTGCTCCAGGTGAGGCTCGAACTCACAACCTCGGCATTGCTCAACAGTGTACTGTCATATAAGTACCGCGCGCTTACCGATTGCGCCACTGGAGCTCACAACGCAGCAGCCGCAGTAGCGTTCATAAAGGACTCATCAAAGAAAATTGGGGACCGTGTTGCGGTTGGTTTCTGTTGTTAAACAATGGGTTTTCCGCAGCAACGTCTATTAAACACCAAAGTAGGACAACATAGTTATGGACTCCTTGTAAATTTAACATTAAAAAAGTATTCTTAGCAACACGGGCAATGCTACCGGTCCCAGACTTCCGCACAATTGTTTAAGGCGACAACCAAGCATGCTATCAAAAAATTACCAATAGCGACCGGTGGCCAATAAAACAAAGATCCCCGTGGCGAGCGGTGAAGAATTGACGAATCGGCGCTGAGGGGCGGGAGCCTCTGTGGTTGCTCCACCGACATGTTGATAAAAAGAGGCTCAGAAAGAGGCTCAGAAAACAATACAACCGTTTAAATACCTGCTGTACCTGATGTAAATCTCTTTTTCCAATGGAAATTTTGAGACTCGGTAGTTACGTTAATGATAATACTAATGTACACAACTATTTTAAGCTATTTGTCACCAGACGTTTTTTTATCCATCTAATTTTTATCAGCTACTACTTACATGTGTTTCTCTGTTTTCAGTCTTGTTTTATTCAGACAGAAGTTTGGTTTAGAAATCAACACTGTGGAGGAGGCCATCATCACGTGGCCTAGTGCTCTCAACCTAAACCCACTGTGGTAGAAGTGTCACGCTTCATGGTGGCGGTGGATGTGTACTGCGTATAGTTACAGCCCAGAATGAATCCTCACGACTGCTAATGCCATGACCCCAGTCAAGCTCCCAGAAGTGAATTTTGCGACTTTCGCGACTTTCCCACAATGCTTGGTAATTAGGATGCTTCATATACATGCATCTTCTAAGCATTGTTAAGAAGAAAAGTTTATATTCCAGTGGTAATCAGTTTTCAGATTATAATGAGTGGCACTGCAATCCGAGTATAAAAAAAAGTGAAGTAGGCATTTTACAAAAGCACTAACTGCTGTGTGAGACATGATTAAATAACAGTTCACTGTGCCTTTTATGTCTTCATTTGTAAGCAGATGGTTATTTTATGTTTTCTGGGCACTACAGGTCACGTAGAAGAAACATTGCTAAGCAAGCAGAGTATGGGAGCTCCAGAAGCACCATAACAATGTGCCTGCTGCTCTGCAGAGGAGACCAACTCTGCTGTCTGGTGGTTTGGCTGGAAAAACAGATGCGACAACGTTCCAGCAATTGATTTGTTTGATATATTATTTATTTATTTTGAATTGCCCTACTCATCAGGGTGTTTTATTAATATAAGAAAAGTTCATCTAACCCTAACCCTAAATCAGCAGTGTGGGCCTCCGTGTGTGTCTGCATGTGTGTGAGTAGGGTCTTGGTTCTTTATTCATTTCTTTATTATTGTTTTTGCTCATATTGGCAAAATGCTGTTGAGGTGCTCTCAGTTGCTCTGACAGCCCTGTGAGTTGTATCTTCTGTCTATCCTTTGGTGCAGAAAACAATAACACAAGGTGTCCAGGATGTACCCTGGCACTCTCTCGCTCAAAGCTGGTATTGGCTCCAGCCCCCCTCATGACCCTTAACAGGTAGGTGATAAAGGATTTAACTTTACCACCCAGGCGGCTGTCTCGTTGGCACTGAAGCTGCAACACAGGGAGCTGCTGCTATCCTTGTTGAGGAGGTAGGACATTTCTTTTTCACTCATTGAACACACCTCACCTACTGTAACTACTGCATGTTGCCTTACCACATGTGAATCGCTCTCACTCTAACACATATTTCCAATTAATTGAAAGGACAGTTTAGTCATTATCTCATACCATAGCTGATTGAATTTAAAGTTGGTTGCCTTCAATCAACTGTGACAGGCTAACACAAGATTGATTGCAGAGAGCAACAGGTGAAGCTGCTATTTGTTTTCTCAAAGGGAGAGAGTGGTAATTTCCCTAACCAAACTTTTACTATTCATTAAACAACATTGCAATAAGCTCCTACACTGAATCAGCCCAGTTTACTACTGTGTGAAGAATTCAACCTTTGTTAGCTCGATAACTTAATGGTCAGTGACTCCCACACACTCACATAGTCCCCCTTCCCTGGCCTAAAGGTGTGTTTGCTATTGAACCACTGGACTCTGATCTAGAGGTCCCCTATTTGTCTGTTTTATTATAGCAGAGGACACAGCACACAGTAACTAGCAGTGGCATCCTGTCAGGGCTGATGTCTTCTCTATGGTTACACTGTATATGCTGTACATATATAAAACTACTGGTAAAGCTCATGTGTCCATATTTGTACCAGTCTAAAATGTAAACCAGGAAATGTCTACTCTTCACCTATCAACAGTGTATATTATTTCACAGTTCCTCTGACACACCCAGCTGCTGTGGTTCACTGATAACCTCAGTGGTGACCCACAATATGGAATACACAGCATTAAAGGGGCTTCTGTGTTATAGACAAGGCAATGACACAGCAATGTACCTATTTGCACATTTACCGTATGCTCAATAGATAACATTCACTGTGGCAGCCACTGCAGGATCGATACTAGTATTGGCCGCGCACATGCACTTTTGTGTACTCCTGTATGCAGGCACTCAAAGACACTTTTCAGTTGGTCCAGATCTGCTTCCTGGGTCTCTCCCTTGGTTCACAACTTCAGCCTTTGACAGCGACATCACTGTCTCACTCAGGTAACATGGAGCAGCTTAATGTTTAGCCCACACTCCACACACAGAGGGATTAGAAAGGCACAGGGACCCACTGTATATGCCGCTCTGGGATGGAGATGAGAAAACTAAATACAAGACCACCACGCAGCTATGACCAAGGTGAGATTTTATTCTATATTCTGCGGTTTAATATTATTTATAAAGCTTGGCTGATGGACATCATTAAAGGTTATAGTGCATTTTTTGTCACTGCACCTTTATCTCAGGTATATGAAATGAAGTGACAGATTAGTATTCAAAGCAATTATGAAAATGTAGTAGAATGTTTCTTACTTTTAAGGGGAGAAGTAAATGATAATATTGAAAGTAAAGGATATTAATGTTAGTAAATTGGCTGGTAGAATGACAGTTTCTAGGGCACAGTAAAGACCTATTGAAGACTTTCTGTCTTTAACTGAGTTAAGCTGGGCTATAGCCCTGTTAATACATATTAGAGCATGTGCTGCACTATGGTTTGAGTCCTATGGGAAGGAATGAAACGGAACTCTACCTATGCAGGATAGAGACAAGGAAAGTAAGAGCATGAAAAAAATAAGATGAGCGCTTCTGTTCATATTATACTGCTATTTAATTTGGAGTTCATCAAAACAAATGTTTTGATGAACTCCAAATTTAAGATGTTAGTCTTAAATGGGAGACTTTCACTTGTTGGCAAGACTTCTCTTCTTCTCAGGCAAGACACTAATTTGGGGTTTACTGAAATACTGTTCTAGTATTTCAGTAAAATACTAGTATTTTATGTACAGTATTTACTTGTTTTTTCACATTGTAGTTTAACAATACAGTTTATACTTTTTCACCTCTTACCTGAGAGTTAGAGCTCTTTTTTGTTTGCACACAAAAATATCTAGGCTGAATTCAGCTATTCTAAAGTAAAATCTAAACTAAGATACTGTGCCATGATTATAAGGATAGTCTCACCTAGAGAATTTAAACTGTGTAATAATATCAGTTTCTATGTGACAGGGACCAGTGCTGAAAACGACGCCCCAGCAGAACAACCCGGCAGCAGCTCGAGTCGTCCTCTCTCTGCTCTGGTCCGTCTCTATGTGTATGCACTGCATGGCTGCCTATGTGAGGTGGCCTTCACTGCTGTGTGGGACTGGTGCAGCACCCAAGACAGGAGGCTGGCAGGTCACAGCAGCCTGTGGGCGCTCCCCATGTATGCCACAGCAATCTACCTCATGGAGCATCTGAGGGCAAGGATGCTGACTCACGGTCAGGCACTGCCTGTGCGTCTGATGGCCTACACCATGTTCATCTACTCATGGGAGCTGAGCTGGGGTGTAGGCCTAAGGCTGCTGAGCGCCTGCCCCTGGGACTACTCAGGTTTTAAGTATAACCTGGGAGGTCTGGTGACACTGGAGTATGCTGTACCCTGGGCCGTGGCAGCATTTGTAGCAGAGCAGCATGTGATCAGGCACACTCTGAGGATTAGACTGTACAAATGAAGGGCTATCAAAGCAGTAATGTGCTTCCAATGACAGCAACAAAACTGGATTTTTTAGGATACCACAGTTAACTGAATTTTGGGCAAAAAGATCAGAGGAAACAACAAAACAAGGTGTAAAAACACCACGGTGTGGTTTTATTAATGGTCTGTGTTGGATTGCATTAAGCTGGCAAGTGTGCACCTGTGGCTTGGAAAAGTCATAATGAGGCCACAAGAAGTCATCACTATAACCCCACATCCATCAGCTTGATGCTAAGAATTTGTTCTATTCCATTATACTATGTACAGTATGTTTCCCAAAATATCAGACTAGTAGTAACAGTAAACAGTAACAGAAAAACAGCATCATCTTTATTAGTGGTCAGAAAAGTTGTTTATTAAATCATTAACCCTTGGGATTTGTGATGATGCGTGCACACTGCATTCACACCATTTTTGAAATACTGTATATCCACATTCAAATTTTTGAATCCATTCGGTTCATGTTCTCTTATGAATTCTTGAAGAGCCCTTGCATTAAATGGAACAAACGCCTCAAACACGGCCTATTACTTACTACTGCATCAAAGCCCCCTTCTTTGTACATTGCTGTGTTTGGATATATTGTATTAACCTTTAAAACATTTGGCAAGCGGTGGACATAATTACAATAAAGTGCAATTCACAGTTTTCTGTTTCACAAACCATTTGTGCCCATTAATACTCAAAAGGGTCAAGGATTGTGCTCTGTAACATTATGATTGCAGGATTTACATTATTCTAAGGGATCATACACAATCTACCTGTACCTCTAATAACCACATTTACATTTGAAGTTACAATTGTTTGGGTCATGTCATTTAAAATTCATTTGTGAATAACATATTTCTCTGTAGTATATCCCATCAAGGGTTTAGCATGTGTTTTGAATTGCCAGATCATGGCCTCTTCCGCTCAGGGTTTTGAACCACAAACAGGGCAACAGTCCCCTCATCTCTCTGCCACTGGTACCTACAGAAGCCACAGAATGGTTTTAACAGACAAACACTTCTTTAATGGCTTAAAATGGAGTAAGTTATTACATTGTGAATCTGGTAATGTGAAGGTTTATCATTAATTATTATTATCAATTATTATTAACTTACTGGCTCCGTTCAGGAATAAGTAAACTGTCTCCTGTGCAAACAGTGAACTCTTCCTCGTTCAGAGTTACTCTGGAAGATCCCTCCTGAGATACAGAGAGAGACAAGGTAAAATACAGTGACTGAAGAAAGATGGACAAGACCGAGGCTCGGACACAATTATGGGCAGCAGTGTCTAAGCAGCACTGTTAGACTGCAGGAACATGTGAGGTTATAGAGCGAACAGAGAAAATACCATCTGCCAAATCCACACATCAGTCTTTGGTACTGTTGTCTCTGTCAGCCCAGGTCCGTACACCATTGCCTGTTGGGGAGATAAGAATAATAGTTAATAAATTTTTTTCATTTTCTATTTCACTATCATCATCACAGCATATCAGTTGTCCTGCCTCAGTCTTACACAGATTTATTTTTACAATGTAATGCTTGTATGTTTCCATCCATAATGCACTGCAGTCATGTCCCAAACACCTTTTTGACAAACTGCCATGTTTCCTTTAACCTTACACTCATGGTTTGGAGGTTGACAATGAAAATAATAGTTATTTACAGTGTTACTTTGTATGAAAGCGTTCTCATTGGGACTTAAATATGGAAACCATAAAAGAAACATAGACTATGGGGGACTAAATATGTCCATCCATGAAGAAAAGGAGCAATATTAGGTGCAATCCAAATGTGTTACTTCAGAAGCCAAAAAACAGATATTTACGGAGGGCTGTTTAAGAACACATATGGATGAGTTAAAATAAGTAAAAATATAGCATGTAATTATGGCTGAGGCAAATGCAGCCAATCTTTAATGAGGAACTTCTACATCTGTAGATGGCGGCTGAAATTGTGATCTTAGCGAGAGACTATCATATCAAAATAAAAAGTGAACACGATTCAATACAAGCTCAGTACCTGACAGTATCATGGTTGCTAAACCAAAAATGACCAAAATAGGGAATACCTCTGTCTCAAACTGACCACCGAAGATGTCGATGGGCTTGCCGCTGGCCAGTGATGGTCTCTGTTTTTCAAGCCAGTCTTTGAAGGAGAAGGGTGACATCACATTTATGGTGTTCAACTGGAATGGAGGCTCTCTGAAAGCTTCATCTTTTCGTCAAACAAAAAAAAGTTGGGGATCAGACATGATATCTTGACTTACCTTAAGTAAGTCAATTTAAGCAGGAAAAAAATCAGACTAACTCACTTGGGTCAGGTTTTCCGGTCCTATGCTGGTTTGATGCAAAGAACCTGCAAATAAAATGTTAACAACACCTTCTGATAGAGAAAGTTTGTAAGTCAATGATGAGAGAAGCGAGATACTTGCTCTTTGATTATTGGCACAAGTTGGATTCCAAGATTCGCACAGTAAAACCATCTCTCAAACAGGACATCGGTGGTGTTGTCCACATAGTACCTGAAAACGCAGCACAAAGTAGTATAATGCCACAATGGACCACATACGAACCTCAACAAGAAAGAAGAGAAGAGACGGTGGTAAACCTCAGGCAGTCAGTTTCAGTCAGCAGCCTTCTCCTCTCCACTACTAGTCCCACAGTGTTGGCCTGTCTCTGTGGAGAGTGGGGTACCCGAGCTGGTAACAAGAATATCTATGGATGAGGGAAAATAAATGACATACAGCAGGTCTAAGAAAGTGTGATTGTGACAGAGTTCATTGCACACATTGTTTGGACCAAGTTGCACCAGAGTATTATTCATTACATGTTTATTTTCATTAGTTAAAAAATATAATCTTCAGTAGTAGTGACAGCAATGATTTACACTGCCTTTAATTTGGATTCCATGTTATAATTTAGTTACTATGCATATTAAAGCTCACCTCTCCCTCCCTGATGTGCACATCCTTGTGTTTGCCATTTTCAATCACCTTCAGACACATGTCTCCCTTCAGCTGGAAGAACAGCTATTAAAATTAGGAGAAGAACATCAGTGAATCAGATGCTGACTTTATGCATCGCGTGTATTTATAGGTGTTAAGGAATTCTACTGCCCATCACTCTTGACCTCTGCCTTGACTCCAATAACACACCCAAAACTCTGACCACACTGCTAGTATCATATTCAAAATGATTTCGTCAAGTACTGCAGCACTGTAGTAGTGAAATTTGCCTCTTGTTGGAGGCGGGATTATAGTTCTGGATAGTGATGTTCGATACTGGCTTTTTTACCAATACCCTATATACTGATATTGTCCAGCAGTCAAAATATGACAGCAAATACCAGGAGTCTAATGTGTAATGGTGCACTTGTTGTTAATTTATTGCATAACCATGTGTAAGCATATGGTTTTGCAATAAGTAGATTATATATTTGGTGGCTTTATAGATGCCTTAACCTTAACATATCATCACTTCATATACTGTAGATTGACACTAGAATTTTGAAATAACAACACAAAACTCTAAACCGTAGTCTTATATGTCTTTTTGTAGCAGTAGTAGTACACACACAGTAGTGTGCCTTTTGAATTGTATCGTTGTTGTTTAGGGTAAACTACCAGTTGCATCAAATAATCAGAGTGTAGTTTATCTTTGTTATTCAAGTGCTTGTCTGTGGTGGAACTACAGCTTAATATAGAATAAATCAATTATTTTTGTCTCACCTCCTCCCCCTCTTCTATGTGATAATCCTTCCTGACATTTGGACCTCCAACAAACATGATAAGCAACTGGGAGAAGTGCCTGTGGAATCAGAGCGCATTCACATCCTTTCTTATCCAAGTCATTCAAGATTGGTTATAAATTTGCTCAACTTAGTTTTGTGCTGATTTGAGGAGATATAAATGGTTTGCATTTTATGCCACTGCTTTTGTTTTTTTTTAAATTTCAGTCAATTTGCTCATCATGTAATATAGCCCTATTCTTGTACAGAGGAACTCCCAGGACTTACACACAGCTAGCAATATAAACAAAATGCGTATAAAAATGTAACATGAATTACTCACATGAGCTTGTTGCACACTGGCGGAAGAAAAGCATTCTTGTTTTCTCCAATCCAGTTTTCCACATTGACAAGAAAAGAGCTGTTACTCATTTTTTTAACTGGGCTTCTCACTGTGGTGTTGTACAAACAGTGAGCATGTCTGATTACTTCATACAATGTGGCTAACACTGAAAGTCCAAAATGCAGAACTGAGTTTAGGACAAAGAGGGAGGAGTTGTGTTAACTAGATGGCTAAAGGTCGCTTGCTCTGAGTCAACAAGTAACACAAATGCCATTTATAGCCTGCATTGATGTCCCTTCATACAGGGCATACAGCACATTTAACAAACTCCACAATATATACAGAGCAGTATGAGCTCTTCAGCAACATCATATATACTGTATATATATATATTTTACTGAATACTGTATGTTTATTGTATTTCATAACACATACATTGCCAAAAGTGGCAGGGCAGCGAAATAAAAGGCCATAACTAATATCCATGTATTAATATCATTGTTGTATATTGATTGGTATGTCAGTATGAGAGTTACGGAATCGTATACTGATATACTTTGGTATTTTATGGTTAGTGTAATTATTGTGTAATTAGGTAGTGTGTTACGCAGCACAGGACTCTTGCAGTCAAGAAACATCCTGACTCAGCTACTGTTTCATCAACAGGAGAAAACTCCTCCACTTTCTAAATTTTCCCCTGTACCTGCTGCCTTAATATTACATATAAATGTATCCCAACCTGCATCTTTATAAACTGAGCTTGTAGTTTCAACCTGGTAGAAACAACTGATTATGTTCACATTACTGTATTATTGTAAACTACAAGTCTAAAATGTAACACAAGCTTTAAAAAGAAAGAGTAACTGTTTCTTGTATACTGCATATATTTGGCGCTTTCACATGACCACTATCTATTAGTATGTTTGTTTTTTGGCTACAATTACATTTGTATATCTGGGTTAGGGGTAGGGTTAGTTCAGTGTAATTATATTTGGCCCGCGAGACAATACCAAATGACTACTAGATCTGGCCCGCTGGTATTATACAGCGCATGTATCGCTAATACTACAAATTCCATAATATTCTGCTGGTGTTTTGGGGCACCAATCAGGACAGGACCCATAAACACCCCCTCCTCTGTTGACAGTAGTTATAGCGACCTCATGCTACTACTTGCATATACTGTACTGGCAAATAAAAAAGAGGCATACGATTTTATTTAAATTTCATTTAAGAAATGAATGCCAATGACGTGTTTTTTATTTAAAATTTGATTTTGCATGTGTGCAATATTAAGTTATGTATTGTATAGTATTAAGTGTAGCTTGTTCCATATTCAATGTTTAAGCAAAACTTGTTTACTAAAAGGTTCATTTTTATATCTGGAGAAAGAGTTTTTCAATAAATATCGATGTTGGCCTGCGACTTTGTTCAGGTTTTATATGTTGGCCCACTGTTTGAGTTTGACACCCCTGGGTTAGTTGCTTTTCAGTGTTGCATTATTTCCCTCCATCTACCCTTTTTTTCCTGTGAGGAGATGCTCCCTGGTGGTCACAACTGTACAAGACAAAAATAAACTCAACACAGCCACGCACTTTTTACACGTCAGCTTTATTTTAGTTGAGAAATGCCCCATGCATTAATGATATACAATTTTTACATTCCGTTGTTTGTTTGAACCGACTCAAAATAAGGTATATCAGGGCGACACCACAGAAGTGGACTAATTTATAGCGACGTTCAAATAAATAGAGGTTGTCACTTATATTTACTCAAACATTAATTCGTAGCAACCTGTAATGACTTGCTTTCAATTTAGTTAAAAGGTGAGAATAAGCTTTAAATACGCAGTACACATTTATGCCATCACTGAAAGATGCTAAAATAATAGCTCATATTACTGTATACATTTGCCGACGGACCCTGTCTCTAAAGTATTATACCTTAGCTTTCATGTTCATATTCTGTGGTTCATTATGTACAACACGTATATGTATATATATATATATATATATATATATATATATGTTGCATTTAAGACCTGCAGACCCACCTTGAGTGTCAGGTGTGGCTAACATTGTGCTACATTGTGCCGGTTTCGCAGCTTTCAGGCCTCCTCGGTGCCAGGTCACGTGATTTGTTGCCTCTGCGAGGAGGGGCCTCCTGACGATGGTTCCTGAGCGTGTGGCACGCAGACGTCGTCCGGGCCAACGCCGCCGTTATACTTGTAGTTTCGGGAAAAAAAAACAATCTTAACAGCATTTCAACTCGTGTTTAGCTGGCGGCATCCAGATACCTTATGCGCCTTTGATAATGAATTAGATATGGATATTTTCTCAGGGTTACGAAGGTGTACGTTGTCGTATAAGAAGTGATTCCGGTTCAGTGGGAAGGTTTGAACGGCTTTCTGGAAAGTGACCATTGTTGTAATCAGGTCGAGGCTGTTATCATTTCCACTTGCTTACTCTCTTAAGTTTTTACGGGTTTACAGCTGAAAACGGGGCAAGCTTTTTAGAGTGTCATGAAAGAGATGTCAAGGTAAGTAATGCAAGCTGCACACTTTCCACTTATGAGCGATTTTGTTCACGTTTTTGAGAGTCTTAAAGAATAGGCTAAAGCTAACGTTAGCCAGCTGTCACAACAACCAAACAAGGCCCATATCCGTCGTTTGTTGGCTAGCGTGCTAGTTAGTTGCCGAGTGCATGTGTAAAATATTCATAATAAAATAGACAGATTTCACGTGTAGAGTTTGTTCGACGACATGCCAACTCATACATATATACGATCGCAAAATGGGTCATTGATTACACCAGTTCTTCCTTGGCGACCAGCTAACGTTAGCCAACTTGCTAAGTTGTTAGCGCTTAGAGCCTGTTTGTAGCATTTCAGCTAACGTGAGTTTGCCTCAAACTAATGTGAACTATGAGCAAATTTCAAATGTGTTTCTGTCATCTATTGTTAATTCGATTTTTAGATTTAGTCGTGTAAACATCCAGGCAGACAGCGATATTTTTTGTTTAATTAACATAAATCAGACTCAATGTGCTTATAGCATGTAGCTATGTTTTTACTCATGGATACGCGGTAATCAGGATGAGAGCATCAGAGCACTACACAACAGGTGCGCCGTATTCATTGGCACTCCTCACGTAAATGCTCCTGTCTTAAGTTGCTAACAGTTTTATTTAACATCTTGTTAGTGGCTTTAGTTGGTGTTTATGAAATCAAAACATAATTTGATCGGACGTTTAGTAGTAAAAAGTAGCTGTCATCTCATGGTTTGCACCGTGTTCTCTTTTAAGCACCATGCCTGGTGGGCAGCAGACCCAGAAACACTATGGCATCACCTCTGCCATTAGCCTTGCACCTCCCCGGGAAATAGACCACCAGTACACCAAGAAACTCTGTGATGCTATGAAACCTTTTGGGGTATTTGAAGATGAAGAAGAATTGAACCATAGGTGAGGTTTAGATGGTATAATTCTGTATTTGTATTGTTGCATCTAGTGTACAGCTTGACTGTATGTCTTTTATTATGCCAGTTTATGCTACACCTAAAAGGGATGCTCCAGCCATACTTTACATGTTTTAATCTTACATAATGCTTTTCTGTCCATGTGCCTGTTAACTGTACTATAATAAGCAACTGGATATCTAAATTTATCTTAATCAAGTATCTGTCAGTTTCATTTTTAGTCTGACTGTGAGTACTGTGATTAAAAAGGGTTATTTATGATGTAAGGACTTTCTAAACGCTGTATCTCATTTCAGACTTGCAGTTCTTGGGAAGTTGAATAACTTTGTTAAAGAATGGATCGCAGAGATCAGTGAATTAAAGGTATGCTTTGTTGTGGTGTATGCATTATGAGTGAAAACTGTGTTTTATCCTGATATATCCTTCAGCAATCAATGGGGACTATCAAATCATACCAACATTGTTTTTCTTCTTTCCTCCACAGAATCTTCCACCCTCAGCGATTAGCTGTGTTGGGGGCAAGATATTTACATTTGGTTCCTATCGTCTAGGAGTACACACTAAAGGTATGTGTTGTTTCCGTTCATTATATGCTCTTCAACGATTAAATGCAGTGACGTCAATCAAATCAGTATTTAATGCCAGGAAATATTACACTGTGATGAGAATAACATGCGCTGTTTATCTGAATGTATTGGCCTTCAGAAGAACCAAAGAGAGACAATAGCCGAACATTACCGCCACACAACACTCAGCCCTGTCTAAACATGCACGCGTCATTGGTTTTGAAAAGCTGAGTTCACCCTGACCACAGTAAAGCATGAGGTTGGCATTGTCATATTAATCTGCTATTGAATGTTTTTGAAAAGACCAGTTTGAGGGTATAAAAGTTGGATAACACTGGCTCACTATTGGTGGAAGGCATTGGTGTGATACTTGCTTTCATAATAAACATTAAACGTTGTAGGAGCCATATTGGCCAAGTCGATAGGTTTCCTTTGAAGATGATAATGCTCCTGTAATGTGGCTTTAATAATGCTTTAAAATGGGTGACACTTTCCTTGGGGTCACGACGACTGCACACACTTCACAGCCACATGGATGTGTGTATATATATATATATATATATATATAGAGAGAGAGAGAGAGCGGGAGTTAGAAGACACACAAAAAACCCTGACTACAGAAGACAGAAGGAAAAGAAACAGGAATCGGTCAGGGATTTGTCAGCCCATGGAGCGAGACAGTTTTTTGACGTGATTTATCTGCACGAGCTATCAGAGCGATTCACTTGCTCTGGACATCAGCAGAATCTTAGGTTTTCATCATTGTCAAGCTTATTGCAAGGAAGGCTGTACAGAAGTAGTGGTAATTGTTGTAACTGATGAACGTGACAATTGGATAAATAAAATTGGTTTGAACAAACGTTGCTGCTACAAAAGTGATTTATGGGTAAAATATATCTAAAAATCGCGGATGTGTACTTGAAAACTGCATAGCCTTTACCATTCATTTTGGCACTATGTCCCCTGATGAATTTCTGATGTGTTGTTTAAATTATCCAGTTGCACTTTTGGTTCTCAGGTGTCTTAAGTGCTTAACAGTGTTAAAATGGCTGAACCTATTTATGTAACAGATGAAAACTGCAGGAGAGACAAAGCAAAAGAAAAAGTGCAGAATATCTACTGAGACATGTGTAGACCACATTTGTGAGCCAAGCCAGTTTAAGCTGTGTTTCACAGGTGCTCCTCTGAATCATGTGCTGTTGTTTTTAAACTGTATTTAAAAATCTGTGTATTGTTCACATTGTAAGAACAAAGGAGTCTGTACATAACTGTCAAGAGATTTGTACCACAAGCATATCATCCAAATTAAATAAGCTTTAATAATTACTATGCATGTACAGATTAGTTATTTAAAAAAAATCAATACTTTGTATTTGCTGATGCACCGTAAAAATAAACTTTACACAGTACCTGTAACTTTTTCTGAGCAGTGACAGCAGCAGCCAGAGCAGACACAAATGGTCACTTCTAGCCAATGATTTTTTTTTCAAACCAATTTTTTGTAGTCTGAGCATTTGCAGGTATTGGAAGTCTGACTCGTTCACAGAAAACAAAGCTTACCTATCATGCCAGCGGCAACCACACAATTAATTTCAAACTCGCAAATATATATATATTTTTTTAATTTAACCTTTTATTTAACCTTGAAGTCCCATTTTGATTAGAAATCTCTTTTACTAGAGAGACGTGGAGACATGTCTTCACTTTGTCCTTCCATCCTTTCAGCTGCGGTACTTGATCCCACTGTCAAAACATGTTTACCACTGTTCTGTCTGTAGCAACTTTCTTGCGATTACTTAACAGTTTGTTTTTTAAGATATCATACTAAGCAACACAGATTATACTGATCAAATTAACTCTTTGCTACAGGGGCTGATATAGATGCCTTATGTGTGGCTCCACGTCATGTAGAGAGAAGTGACTTTTTCCAGTCTTTCTTTGAGAAATTGAAACAGCATGAAGAGATTAAAGACTTAAGGGTAAGTCTGTGGTGCATTATACAATATTTGTCAACAAAGCACAGTGCAACAAACAAACTTACTTGTATGTTTCAGTGTTAAATTTATTTAGTAGAAGATAACTAAATGCACCACTTTTCCAAGGGATGAACACAAACCCCGTGTTCTAACTCTTTGATGATAATTTAGTGTTGATATTAATTCCATGATAATATTATCCAGCCTCGTGTTTTCCCCAAATTATTTTGTTTATGTTGTTTCTGTCTTATTTTGTCCAGGCTGTTGAAGATGCTTTTGTACCCGTGATAAAATTTAAATTTGATGGAATAGAGGTAAGTAAATTTCAGATCCTATGGTATGTGCTATACTTTTAAAATACACCTCTCAGACAGCAAACTCTGACAGCATTCTGTGCTTCGATGTAATTTGTTAATGTTTTTGTATTTGCACTTAACTGCAAATATGTGTTGACCTTTTAAAATAGTATTTTATCTTCAGTCCCCAACTTATTTCTAAGATCCACCAAGCCCAGAACTGTATGCCTCTTGCAACTCTGAACATGACCAACAAGTGCAAAGATGATTGTAAGCTTTGTAAAATATTGATTTCCCTTTTTGTTTCTATGTCTCTGCCTGAGCAGATTGACCTGCTTTTTGCCAGACTGGCTTTACAGTCCATTCCAGACAACCTGGACCTGAGGGGAGACTCCATCCTGAGAAACTTGGACATTCGGTGTATTCGTAGCCTTAATGGTATATTTGTGACATTTAATACATAAGAGGAAAAAAAGTAATGTTACAGTGAATCACTAATCACAAGTATGACACTAAACAGCAGATGTATTCCTTCGTCTTAGGTAAATCATCATCATAGGTAAATTTCCAAATTCTGGGACCAATTGAAAGCCCCTTATCTTAAACTCCCTTTTGTGCATTCACAAAAGAAATGGTAGTTGCAGTGTCACTATTGACACAGGAGGTCTCACTGTAACCGTGAGAGACATGTACACAGAGGTGCTAAGAAAACCAAATGGCTGCCCGTAGCTTTACAGTGTAAAGATTATTTTTATCCACTTGATAAAATGGGGAAAAAAATTGGTTTTTTTTAAATTTTTAATCAGAACACTAGAAACGCTGGTGTCAGGCTTGGCTGACTGTTTGAGAATAATAGTGCTTTGTATTATTACAGGGTGTCGAGTGACTGATGAAATTTTGTACCTGGTGCCAAACAAAGAAAACTTCAGGCTGACATTGAGAGCCATCAAACTGTGGGCAAAACGTAAGTACATTCATATCATGATTAAACGTTGGATACATTTCTGGTATGTCCACTTCTAATGTATTTTTTGAGACCATTCATCCCATCATGGGCATATAAACACTTCGCCATCGTCAGTGCTAACCAATCAAAAACATTAATTTTTGATGACTTGTAAAAATGTAAACATCTAATTGCCTTAAACAGACAGTAACATCAGTATGTAGAATTTTCCTGTCTATAGGTCTAACGGTTATGTAACTCCAATAACACACTGACATTTATTCAATAAATAGGCAAGTACTGTAACTTGTTGAGTTTGTAAATACAGGGGGTCCTCGAGTTACGACGGTCTCGAGATACGACGTTTTCGTGGTTACGACACATCTCCCATGAACTTCCTTGTTTCGGCTTAAGCGGTTTGCCCCGTAAATACATACAGACTTCGCACGGGAAATAGTTGGTGCCGGCTCTCCAACACCTCCACAGCTAGGCTACTCTGCGTTGTGTTTACTTATGTGAAATGGACGGCTGGCGGGGTTGCAGCGGCAGCCGGTAAGGAGATGCACACGGACACAGATGGGTTTGGGATCGTGGCAATACCGTAGGTTTATTCACAACACAGGGTCTACGAGGTTATCAGAAATCTAAAGGAAATGCTCATTACACTCGCGATATCAACCCCTACGGTGTGTCAAGAGGGACAAAAAGGCAATTCACCATAGTAAACTCTTATTATAGCATGGTGTTATAGCGACATCTAGTGGCACAACTTACTATCTACCTTACATATGAATGTATGTACCGACTTGCGTCGAAATTCGGTTACGACATATTCTCAGGAACGGATCTCCGTCGTAACTCCAGGACCCCCTGTACAGGCTTATAGACAGTCAAGCCAAATGCATGCTGATAAATGTAATACAACTGTTCTAATGTGCTTTCAATATTTATTGCATAATTATAGGTTCATTTAAGTGCCACTGACTTTTGTCTTGTGACTGTAGGTCGTGGGATCTACTCGAACATGCTGGGCTTTCTGGGTGGAGTGTCGTGGGCCATGCTCGTGGCCAGGACCTGCCAGCTCTATCCAAATGCTGTAGCTGCCACGCTCGTTCACAAGTTCTTTCTGGTTTTTTCTAAATGGTGAGAATGTCTTTCTGCGGCTAAGGCTTTTTGAAATAATTTTTTGTCCCGCTCAAATTAATGGTTGTGTTGCACAGACTTTTCCAGTGCTAGCCCTTGCACATTTGTATTCACACATTTATTTACAACTTCTGCCATTTCCATTCTGCAGGGAGTGGCCAAATCCTGTGTTACTGAAACAGCCAGAGGACAGCAATTTGAATCTACCTGTATGGGATCCGAGAGTGAGTATGGCACTACTGTTGTATGTCCATATCTTTACAATGTTGCCACAGCCCTGTCATGTTGCTGTGCAGACACACAACAACCATCTGGTCATGGTTTATTGTTTGATTTGTGAAAAGTTTATTCAGTATTTGAAAGTGCACTCAACAGACATGAATACAGGTACTTTTATTGTCTTTTACGTCATATCTCCTCATTCCTCTGTCCTCATGTGACCACGACATTGATCGGGTTGCCCTTAATGAGTTCCAATGCTCCTAACTCTGCTCAGAGGTGGCTTCCCAGAGCAGCTCGGAGCAAGAAAGACTTCCTACATGGGCACCTTTCAGACAGACACATTCTTCCATTTAAAAAGCACAATTAATATGATATTTGTGTTGAAATAACATCAGTACTAAACTGTAGTTAGAACCCATTTGGGCAAGTGAATAGCATTACTGTGTACAGCCATTAATAGCTAAGGACACACTCTTCTTGTGTCTTCAGTTGCCCAAAACCCTCTTCATATCACTGACTTTCCTTAGTGGTCTTTTATTCAGGAGACAAGTGGCTGTCGACTTTTATATATTTATATAAAATATATTATTATATAAATTTTTTAAAAATATATTTTATTTTACTTGATTGACTGTTTTTTTAAATAATATTTCCCTCTTCCAAACATCTTTGTGTTTTGCATTAACTGAAATCAAGTCATTGAAATTTCTGTGTCATATTTGTTGTGTCCCTTAAGCAATAAATACATTTTAATTGTCCATCGTTGTCATTTCCATTCAGTTCCAGTAGGGAAAATATCACTTTATTACAAGTATATTAGTATTTTTATGCATACTATGAGAAATTGTCACAATAAAAATGTTAAGTTTAAAAAATGAAAATAAAAACAAACACATTTAATCATTTGACAGGTCGGTCTGCATTCAGGTTTGTAATGCATTTGTCAAGCAAAAATGTGCACATGTAATATATCATATTATTTTGGTCAATCTTAATATGTTTTCGCTAAAACTGCTCAAATTCTGGAGAAGGTTTGCTGTACAACTACTATTTAATATTTTTTAAGATGAAACCAAGGGAATACCCTAAGGATCAGCCCCAGCCTGAAAATAGGCAATCGGCTGTGCAGCCCCTAAATCTCAGATTTGTTTTTTTTTTGTTTTTTTAAGAATGAAGCATCAAATTTAAATCTTTGCTTGATTCCTCCTCCCTTTCCATTTTTTGAGGTAAAGAAAGGAAATGGATGGAACATCGAAACATTCAGTGAAATAGGATGCACATTTCCTGATACTGATCTTGCTCCCATGTGCATGTTTTTAGGTGAACCCATCTGACAGATACCACTTGATGCCCATCATCACGCCTGCCTATCCCCAGCAGAACTCCACATACAACGTCTCCACGTCAACGCGCACCATCATGAGCGAAGAGTTTAAATACGGTAATGCAGAGTGCATGTGTGAAGTAACTGAGCATGAAGCAAAGACAGTAACACAAACAGTACACACAAATGTATCAAAGCATATTTCTGTTCAAATAGTAGGCGTGTTCTTAAAGACATTACTTAGTTGTGCCAAAGGCAGTGCAAATAACAACGAACATGATTGTTGAATTCTTAAACCTTGTATGCTTTTGTGTGTGTGTCTGTCACAATCAGGCCTCAGCATCACAGATGAGATTCTTCAGGGAAAAGCAGAATGGTCCAAGCTTTTCGAGCCCCCCAACTTTTTCCAAAAGTACAAGTATGTATTCAATTTCTGCGAGGGATGTTCAGTGGAACATTTGTTGATAACATGACAAAACATGAAAAGTTGCATTCTTTATTTACCTATTTTTAAAAAAAACACTGTGCTATGTAATTATACAGGCTGTCTGATGATTGCTGCAGTTGAAACAGAGATTGTATCCTGTGCAGCATTTCAAAAACTAGTCATATTTGACTCCTCTTAACTGTTGTGGATAGTGTGGGATTGACTCTCATAAGGGTTCCTCCTACACAGTTTTAAGCACCACAGCTGGGTTTTAATGTTGTGTTACTGCTCTAGCACCTGCTCCACTGTTGTTTTACTATTTACAGCAACAACCCAGGTATTTTGATAGGAAATGCTGCAGAACTGCCAAATAATATTATTAGAATAATGTCTGTACACTATTGTCAAGATGAATCATTGACATTGACCAGTGAAGATGATAGGATGCTGATCTCAAGATCATTGCACAAGCCAACAGTTTTATTGATCATGCTGAAGGAGGTTATTACTCATGTGAAAGCTTGTGACGCTGATATTGCTGTAAATACATGTGGGAAGGATATAGTGAACAGGACCTTAATGCTGTTTTTTTTGTTTTTTTTTGTACTTCAGGCATTACATAGTTCTTACTGCCAGTGCATCCACAGAAGAAAACCACTTAGAATGGTAAGTGTCACAGGACTGGTTTTCCAGTCTCCTGAAAACAAAGTACTGTGGTACAGCAGTTCTGAAAGGATAAATTGCATTACTGGTGGCCCAGTAACAAAGTGATGTTTTCTCAGGATTGGTCTGGTGGAGTCAAAGATCCGCGTTCTGGTGGGAAACCTGGAGAGGAATGAGTACATCACTCTGGCTCACGTCAACCCCCAGTCCTTCCCCTTCTCCAAAGAGAGCCGCAATGAGTAAGTCAAGCTTTGTCCATGTACTGTTATACAAACACCTGTCAATTATTAATTAATTGTGTGTATTCACTAACTGGTTAGTCCAACCTAGTGAATCATTAAAAATTGAATACTGGAAGCAGTTCCCTGCAGCTTTGAAGGTATTTTAAGTGGTGTTTCTTCCTCTGGGCTTGCTGGAACAACACAAGCATCTTAATTTCATCAAGTTGATTCATATTTTTATTTTGACCCATGTCTTTTTCTGCAACAGGAACGACTTTGTGTCCATGTGGTTCATTGGCATTATCTTCAAGAAAGTTGAAAATGCAGAGAGTGTGAACATCGACCTAACATATGACATCCAGTCCTTCACAGACACTGGTAAATCATGTCACTTAGTATTTATTGTGGACAGTTGTCCACAATAAATACTACACATACTACTACACATACTACACAGATGTGTTTGTCAAAACAGTTGATATGTGTGGTGTAAAGGTCATTTTAAAATCAATGCAGATACAGGTGCATGTGAAGAAATGGCCAGTGCCCTTCAAGGGCTTCACTCTAAAGAAAGACTTCATTTAAATTGAACATGCTCTCTGTAGTGTACAGACAAGCCAACAATATCAACATGCTAAAGGATGGAATGAAGATTGAAGCAACACATGTAAAGAAGAAACAGCTCCATCAGTATCTTCCTCCAGAAGTAGTGCAGAAGAAGAAGAGGGTGAGATATCCCTCTAAGCATTCTGAGGCTTTATTTGAATCATTTTAATACAAATAGTTGTTTTTGTCTTTTATATTTTTCACCATAAGATGTCTCTCTTTTTTACTCTATTGTCGTTTCTGCAGAGCATAGCAGAGTTAAACCGCAGCTCAAATGGCGGCAGCTCAAAGCGCATCTCACTGGACAGCAGTCATCTGGATAGTTCCAGAGACACAGACACGGGGACCCCCTTTACGTCCCCAACCAACAAACCCTCCAAGCCTACATCTGACACGGATGATGGGTATGATTTAATAAGATTCATTTGTATGTTTCTACCTTATACCTACTATTGAAGACTTCTTACCCATTTGTAATGAGTCTTCACTGTAAAGACTCGCAAGAGCCGTTCACACCGTGTAATTGCTTTACCTTCTTTCTCCAGTGTCAGCCCTCCCAAGCAGCTTTTTGTGGACAGCTCCCCAGCACCAAGTGCAGCACCAGCTGCTGCAGACCAGGGCATGTCAATCCCAGTCATTGGCTCAAGTGAGTTTTCCAGTGACTCCCACAGATATCATTATTTTACATATGGAAAGGTTACTTTCCATTCTGCAGTACCTCTAACGATTAGCATTTGTTAGCCCATATGGTACAAAATTGACAGTCTCATTTAGGGCTGCAACGATTAGTCGCCGTCGTCGACGACGTCGACTATTAAATATCGTCGACAAGAAATTTTGTCGTCGTCTAGTCGTATATTTTTTTAAGCAACGTGATGAACGCCATTCAATTCATTAGAATACATGCAAATAAAGTTGCAATGCGCCACCGGAAAAGTAAGGGGCAATAGCCTGCACCACCTGCGTCCATATTGAACTAAACACTGAAGAAGTTCAATAGCAATAGCAAAGTCGATGCAGTAGCAACGATGGCTGAAGCAGAGGCGCATAGTGATGTTAGCGTGAGATCGCGAATCTAAAGTCTGGGAGAATTGTCGGGAAAATAAACACGTCAAGTGCACTATCGGGAGCCGCCGCCGACCGTCATGTTACGGTGCTAAAACTGTGTTTCATCTTTTCACGTGTCTGAGGAACACCCGGAGTTTTTCAAAGTAACGTTAACGTCATTTTCAGTGACTGAAACCTCCGGTTAAGCCCCATTTGAAAAAAATATGCGTCTTTACTATGATACTGTAACGTCCGACCGGACGTATCAGGAAGACGAGGAGTTGTACAGCAGCCCTCTTTATTGGTAACGTTTCTCAACTACAACCTGGTCACTGTCGGCCGCAACCACGCCAACAACAACAGAACAACAAAACTTCCTTATTTATTACACACGGCTCTCTCCACCAACCAGACGCATTCACAGACTGTGGGACATCACAGAACTCTCACAATAACACTGAACATTAGTGCAGGATCGCTACAATACTATTATATGCATCACTTGTGGACACATTGCCTCTAATACACATAAAGATACACTGCTTTTCAATGAAATCCAATTAATACCCAACTTTGTTAAAAACGGGAAACGTAGCAAATAAATAATCGATAATCGTTGACTAATCGAAAAATTAGATTATAGATTAGTCGACTACAAAAATAATCATTAGTTGCAGCCCTAGTCTCATTACCTTGCCACCATAAATGTGTACATAGAGGATATGGGTGCATGCATGTGTTTACAATAAATGAAAATGAGGAGAAATAAGTATTAATTATCAAATGTCAGTAGCATGTCTTTGTATGGCTATCGGATATTGAATTATACATCCTGATCTAATGAATTCATGTCTCTATCTCTCATTCTGAAGAGCCTCCAGTTAAGGTAAAGCCTCCTTCCCCACCAGCCAGCAGCACCAGCACCACAGTGCTGAGCAGTTGTGTGAAGCCTAATGCTGCCAGCAGCCCCAAAGAAGAGCCCAATGGTGTGGAGGACTCTGTCAATGGATCACTTGCCAAGAGACCAAACTCACCTGTAGAGGAGGACACAGCCAAAAGGCACAAAGACGAGGAGGTGAGGATGAGATTCTCAGTTCAGGGGAAGGTGTTGTTGAAATTCTGAGAGGTCACTCAAGTTGATGTTTGATATAAACTCTAGGGTGTGTAATTGCATTTAATGTATCTGTTCTGATTTTGCAGCAGGTGGTGTCCAGTGATGACTCTATATTTAAGGAGCCATATCCACCATCCTCTGACCTCTTTGCACAAGGAGACGGACCCAATATTGTAAGTGTTATTTTACCAGTTGACATTAACTTTTCAACATGAAGACATATGAAAAAAATAACATATATTTTCACTTTATCATTAGACTCCGCTTTCTGGATCAAAGGCTAAGCCCATTCCAACCATTGATACCTCAAGAACACAGGTATTATCTTTGTGTAAACCATTAGCTCTATTTTATTTTTCAATTCTTGTATCAT
This sequence comes from Trinectes maculatus, assembly GCA_016785345.1. Classification (NCBI taxonomy): domain Eukaryota; kingdom Metazoa; phylum Chordata; class Actinopteri; order Pleuronectiformes; family Achiridae; genus Trinectes; species Trinectes maculatus. The sequence continues at coordinate 450,078 of JAFBJQ010000421.1, forward strand.
TAAGTCTATGTGCTGGGTCTTTGACAAAATGACCTTGAATGAATTCAAATCAAGTGCCTACGTTGTTGTTCTTTGTCACCTCAGAGACTTCCCAGCATGGAGCTGCCAGACGCCTCCTCGCCTCTCCCAGCCAGCAACACCTGTCGTGTTGTGAAAAATTCAATTAAACTGGCCCTCAACCGCCACAAGTGAGATTTAGCCATTATTTCTAGCAAAGAAACTCTGAGTTTACTTTGTTTACTTTACTTGTGTATTTTTATCCCATACAGCATCACACCTCCCAAACCCCCAATGTTTGAGGGCACCCTCACAACTGATGCTCCTCCTGTCAGTGAAGAGAAGGGGATGTCCATTCCTGTCATTGGCTCAAGTGAGTATTTCTCATTAATATGCTCCACACTATTATTTTGTACAGTGTTAAATTCGTCGCCGGCATGAACATTATTTTTTCTCTGTTTCTCTCTGTAGAACATACGGTGTCTAAACATGTGGCGCCCCCCGTGGGCAGCTCCATCCCAACATTAGTGAGCCGAGGAGCCGACCCACTGAATGGAGCAGCCTCCAAGAGACCCCTCTCCCCCACTCTGGAGGAGCAGGCTAAGAGGCTGAAAGAAACGGAGAAAGCCAGAATCCACATAGCCTGAAAACGCAACTATCAGACTGGATTCACACACAGAGGTGGGGCTTTACAGTTAAGTCGAACACCGAGACAGTGGCTTCACACGAGACATGGAGATCGATCCGATAGGTCCGCCTCAAGTGTGCAGCAGCAGGACGGACACCTCACCTCAAATCTTGAGATTACAGATTTGCCAGTGGATAGGTGAATTGGTCAAAGATGTCTGTGCCCTCTGCCATAGTCTTTCAGATGGCATTACACACATCTTCGCGGAGGAATCTGACACGAGAACTAAAGCAACAGATTTTTTTACCTCTTCTCAGCCAGTGGTTAAAAACATACAGTGCGATTACAGAAGATCGGCTGTTCTGCTCTTTGTTTTTTCCTTTCTTTTTTTTCAGTTAAAACATTTTAAAATGGCCCAAAACAGTTATCGACACTTGATACACACACTTCTACGATATGCTGTTTTTTCCCCTCTTTCGCTCTCCTCTCCCATACAGAAACCTGTACTGTAAATGTTGATGTACATAACTTTTTTGTCTTAAAAAACAAAGATTACTGTCAAGTCTTTTGACCATTCTATTGTAGTTTTATCTAAAAAGAAAAAAAAAAGTTTAAAAAATTGTAATTTCTTGTTTTTTTCTCTACTGCGTCTCCAACCCTGGATATATTTTGTAAACTATTGATTTGGTTTGGATACAGTTGTGGAGGGGCAAATTATTGAGGGTTTGCTTATGACAGGAATCACAACAGCTACTCTTTGGGCCACCATGACCACCCAAAGAGGACTCCAGGTTAGGTGACATCAGTGTGGCATCTGTGATTCCCAGGTGCCAGGAAGAGCAGGAAAATCACTCTTATAACAACGGGAAGCATTCTGCTTTTTTCAGGCAATGAAGAAATGGATATTTAGCTTTTCATTGTCATTGTTTTTGTTCCTCTCAAGAGAATTAGCACAGTATAATCGAGGAACCATATCAGAATGCAACATTAATCCATTCATTCATTAGCTTAAGTTTGACTGTGTCACACCTACTGATGTCTTGGATTTAAAAAAAAAAAAGGAAAGATGAATTTTCTGCCTACTTTTAATGGTTTGTTAAAGCCTGATGTGAGAAAAATGTGTAAACCTCAGTTTTTGTGTTTGTACCTGTGATTAACACACTGACAACCAAACTAGTCCATCAGGAAGACTAAAGGACCGTTTTGTCCAGGACTTTGCCTGAACCCCCCCTCTGCCCAACACTGCTTCAGCGTGGCTTGTTTGCTAATGGCGCTTGATCCCGATGAAGTGAAGTCCTGGTTGTTTTTCGTGTTCCGTGTCCATGAGAGTTTTGGTGCTTTGGTTCGGAACTTTTTGATGGGGTTTTGCTGGTTTGTGTGCATACGTTATGTTGTTGACTGTGTGTAAGTGTGCATGCATCGATGGTTTATGTGTTGGAGAGAGATGGAATTACCTTCATTTTGGGTGTTGACGCTCTGCGCCTCCTGTGGAGGTTCTTAGAAGGCATCTCCTGGGGCCACGGGTGGTGGAGGGGGTAGGAGACAACTTTTTCCTGCCTTTGGCTCCAACCCTCCATCTTCCTGGTGTGAAGCTGGGTTTCTTTGTGCTGGCCTTCAGCACAGAGGTTATATGTATACAACAAAGTGTAAAGCAATGCTAAAGAAGTGGCCTCTTCATCGGAGCAGGTAGAGAGTTGGGACACAGGTTCTTTCTCCGGCATCAGTTTCCTCAACTAAATGTACAGAGAAGTTTTTTTCAAAAGACATATTCTTCATTAAAGGGGGTTTTCTTATCACTTTATTTATATTTGCATATTTGTACCATGTGATAATTTTTTTAAATAGCAGTCATAGCAGGTAGTCTGCACCACTTTCAGACAACTCATGTTTTCTGTTCAGATACATTTAACAAAACAGGTCATTTAGATGTTTGTTTCTAAAATGTATTGAAAGGGTATTTTTGTATGTGTTTATCACTTCCTTTAAATGAATCTGTACACCAATTAAACCCCTAAAAACTACTTTGGACTCTGTTTCTTTTTTTTTTCTTACATAGGTTTTTACATGCTTTTGTTGGATCACAGGAAATGTAATAAAACAGTGTGCTATGTTATGAATCTGTTTCAAAACAGATTTTACGAATATTTTTACTAGATTGTATCTTGTAAAAATATCTGTCTTTGCATCTCGTAAACAGTCACATAAATGGCCATTGTAACTCACTTCTATATACCTCCTCATTACCACCTCAATGTACACAAAAATAACATTAAAAAAATTAACATTAATGTGGGTGGAGTAATTCCCACATAAAAAATAATCTCTTTGCCTGGATTATACACGAAATATGTATACATAGGTATAGGTAGGTATAGGTAGGTAGGTTTGTAGGTATGTTTACTAGGCAGAGTTATGGATGTACAGGAAAAGAAAGGCTTTACTGATGTTAAAATAATACCATGAAACACTTCACACACTAGGCCACAAAGTCAGATTTCACAGAAAAGATTTTTTACTCTACGGACAATTACTGTTTATGTCTGAAAGGCCACAAGGGGTTGCCAGATAGCTACATTTCCTCAGCAGAGGCACTTGGAAACGGTTAATGAAGAGCTCTCACAGCACAGATGAGTGTCATTGTGCCTGTGCATGGCAACCAGATAAGATGCAGCTGTACCGGAGGCTGAAGGAGACCTTGATCATATATGTTACTGACCACGAGGATCATGTTTGTATGCGTTTCCCTCGCAGTTTGTAAGTAAATGATTTAATATGTATCCTCTTTCTTGATAGACCACAGAGATTCAGAAAAAAGCCAAGACTGTATCATCAAAAAAATTCAATTTTAAGACATGTTTAAGTATAATTATTTCCAGAGAGTGGAGTGAGAGTTTAAAAGGATTTTTTGATAAATACACGCCATGTGTCTTTTTGTAGCACATATAAATGAGTGCAAGGCAAGGCAGCATGTTGTGTGTTAAGATATTGTCAAGCTGAAACTAAATGATTTAACTCCTTTTCTCATCAGGAATAACAGCTAACTGACTCATACTTCCGTCTCTATAGGATCATTTAAGCATTTAACAAACTTAGGATAAAGGCCGAGCGAGAACCAGGTCTGGTTCCGGAGCCTGCTCTTACACAGTCATTGTGGTGGATCTGACTCGTGGGCCATTCCTATGGTGGTCAGTCAGCGTTTGGCCATGGGCAATGGTTCGATAAAAGCCCATAGGGCTGAGGACAACAGCTGCCTGGCCTCCATCCGCGCGGACTCTCCTGGGCTGGACACAGAAGTCCTCAGGTTAGAATATGCACTTTGTGCATCGTTTATTTATTTAAAATGTACAGTGCTGTCACTGGTATATTTCATGAGACATCCACCACTTGAATGATGGAATGCACCCTTTGGTGGACAGTATAAATAAAAGAAATATTCTACAATAAATGAATTATCATTCATATAAACACAGCATATGTTTAGTTGCAAACATACATTATGTTATATGAGAATGTCACCTGTCACGTTGGTAGATCCACTGCCTGACACTTACAGCAGGATGGAACAATAATCCAAACAGGAACTGAGCTGGATTGCTGAGACCGACTTTATGTACATGTACATGAATATGTATATGAAGTGACTTCACTGATGCTGATCTTCAGGTTGCAGATTGCCCACCTCAAGGTAGAGCTGGCACGGCGAGACCAAGAATTTCGGGTCCAGGAGCTTCATATACAGCATCTTCAAAAAGAGCTAGAATCCAAGGTCTCACAGATTGACAAACTCGAGGATGCTATAGGATACAACAATATCCTGAGTCGCTCTCCACCAGCCTGCAGCCGACACAGCCGCAGCTGCTTCAATGACATCAACCACGGTCCCAGCCGTTTCCACAGGGTGGCTGTGGAGGTCCACCGTCGGCTTAAAGCAAAGGAGGGGGTCTCCGCTGAGCCCACATCTGAGAAGTTCTGTGGAGGCCTGAGAGAAAAACACAGCTTTACTGCAAAGGCTGTTCACAAAGACTCACAGTAAGTCATAGAATAATGAGCCCCCATTGACCTGGTTTGTGAACATCACAAGGGAATGAGCCTAAACAACATTTTGGCCTATTTTGACAGTTTGATCAGCTGTGATCAACACAAACGTAGTATCATTGGCGCACGGGCGCGAGAGCTTTGGCAAGCCTTTGTAATAACCAACAGCGTTTCAAAGGCTTTATTAGCATGGCAGGATAATGGAAAGATGCTAAGGGGAACAAAAGGCCACAGGATCTAAATGTTGGGACTGGGTCATTATGGGCTTCAATTACACAACCTCTGCTGCCCGCCCAGCCCACTACTCTCTGACTCATTCAGCACGCTCCTTCTCCCTGAAAGCACGAGCACATCATCTGTGTGATGTGGTAATCAGAGATACACACATACACATGTTCAATGAATTCAGAAACGAGATTTTGAATATTGCTGTAGTGTCCTTGGTGGATAAAATCAGAATTTAAATGGTGCTGATGGCAGTCTGATTTCTAAAAAAAATGTAGTGTGTGTATGCATGTGTGTATGTGAGTGTGTGTGTGTGTACCTAGGGTTTTTAGACAAACAACAGAGAACCTTCTTGAAGTGAATGGGATTACTCTGACTGTGGTAACTTAGTACGCTCGATTTTGCAATGGTTCTCCCAGTTTCTAAATCTCGTTGTGGCAGTTGTGGTCTCTGCAGGGTCTTGCTGGACATGGCTCCTCAGATCACGTGGACTGTTCCTTTTTCCAAGCTGACTATATGGCCAGGTTCTCTGATGTAGTGCTCAGTCTGACCAGTGAATAAACATGGGGTGTTTTCTTGGTTCTATATAAAAGGGGCAATTCTCCAGGCTTTGTAAATCTAGTTGAAGCATAATAGCAGACAGAAACCTTGTTAAATGTCATCTATAGTGAAAATATAGCCATAACATCAGTGGCTCCTTATTCTAGGAGCGTTTACAGACTGAAACAATGCCTGGCTCCGTGTTTCTGTGGGGATGCTTAACCAGGACACTGACCTTAGCAGCCCACAGTTTGAATTACATCAAACTGATGAGGAGTCTACAACATTCTACAATGTTGGTGTTTTCTTGGGCACATAATCAGGGCAGATTACAGTCTGCACGGGTCTCTTGGGCACTAAAATGCACTCAAGAAATAGATTACGGAGCAATTGGTGTGGATAGCCTTCCAAAAAAATCTTTTAATTTTCTTATTTAGCTTTCTGTTCACCTAAGATAAGATAAGATATTCCTTTATTCGTCCTGAGGTGTAAAATAAAGAAAATATAGCTCATAAGAAGAAAATAGAAAAATATGGCATATGATGAGAGAACTATAGGCAAAAGACAAAAATGAAAATGTCAAGTGCTAAATTTAGAGACTATGAATGGATTCTCCCATTCCCCACATTCACTCTTTTTTTAATCTCTGTAGTGCTTTCTGTTGTTTTCCTAAATTTCCTCTTTCAATTCACAGCAAGATCACTGCCACCATTCCAAAACTACCCCCCCCCCCGTTGTCCAAACTCTGTGTCTACAGCATTATTTGGCACTGTTTGATTCTGTGACCTCTTCCCATCCCAGCACCAAGAAGCTAATTAACAACGCCATGGTCAATAATGACTTTCTTAAGAAGCTGGAGCCTCAGCACATGAGGGAGATGGTGGACTGTATGTATGAGAAGGTCTACTCCGAGGGACAGCTGGTCATCCAGGAGGGTGAACCCGGGAACTACCTCTACGTCCTGGCAGGTCAGCTCAGCCAAATACATCAGGCTCTGATAGGATTTATCAATGAAATAATAAGGTAGGATGTTCCGGTTTATTGATTATTCATTGACAAAACTGTTGAAAGCTGGACTAGAAGATGATTTTTTCCCCTTAAAGGACTGAAACAATTGACTCAGCAATAGATGATCAGCCTTTGTGCTGACAAAATGCTTTAGTTGTCGGCCACATTAACTCCAGCACAGTAAAAAGATGTGGAAAGTGTGACTGTAAGGGAACCCCCTTACAGTCTTTGAAGATGAAAAACACAAACTAGGTGTAAAGGATAAAATGCTATTCACCTCACTACAGAGGGTTTGCTGGAGGTGATCCAGAGCGGGAAGCTGCTGGGGGAGATCCGTCCCGGCACTGCGTTTGGAGAACTCGCCATATTGTACAACTGTAAGAGAACAGCAACTGTTACAGGTGAGTGACAGCAACATGAAGCTCAAACAGGTCGCAATTCCCACATTCATTATACCTTTGGGACTATATACAGTACATGCAAATACTCCCTGCAGCTTCAGTGTGTATCATGGTTGTTTGTTTGACAACCATGTCCATATCATATAGCCTATAAGGGATCTGCTGGCGGTATAGGGTGTATGAACAGCTGAGTATTCACAGAGGGAGTAATTATGTTTAATTTAAAACCATTCATCCATCCATTACCTGTTACATAGTTATGGTGATATTTGTCATATCCTCAAGCAACAAAGCAAGACGGATAATTTGATGTTGTGGTAAAACATAAAGAGACATAGCGTTTGCTAGAATAACTAATAGAACTATATTTAATGCCATTAATAACTGGAATACTATTTGCCAGATTAATTAAATAAATAATCAGTGTCATATTTGCTGTCAGGGATATGTGCATCTACCTTATGCACTGTAGGAGCCTTCATCTCCTCCATGCTGATAATACAGTGACTGGGTCTTATCTCATTCAGCTGTGTCCCAGTCTCACATCTGGGCTTTGGACCGTCAGACCTTCCAGACCATTATGATGCAGACCACACAGGCCACGCACGAGGAATACTTCTGCTTTCTGCGCAGGTACCAACAGGTCCACATTGTGTCACCTCACAACTGCAATAATGACATGTAGTGCTTTTCACAGAAGCTGCCTCTACACCACATTCTATAGACCACAGTAATTCAGACATGGCAATTTACTGCGTTTAGTCCCTACATATCGTTTGGTTACCCTGCAATTAAATAATTATTGTTAAAAATATCTTTACACTAAAACAAAAATATGTGTGTGAGTGCGTGCGTGTGTGTGTATATATATATATATATAGTCTAGTATAGAAACTATCAGACTAGTTCAGCATTTGTAACGAGTTTGTGTATCTGTAAGTGTTTCTCTGCTTCGTGACCTCCCGGAGGAGAAACTAGCCAAGATTGTTGATTGTCTTGAAGTTGTGAGTATTTTCCATTTCACCACGTTTTTTAAAAAAAAATAGCATTTATGCATTTTTTAATCCAGTTTCAAAATACATCCAACATGACAATCTTGTGACAGACTTGTTTCTCTGCAGGACTGTTTCGAAAAAGGGGAGTATATTATTCGAGAGGGAGAAGAGGGGAACACTTTCTTCATTATTGCAAAGGGACAGGTGAAACATCTCCAGACTTCAAATCTAAATTATCTCGTTTAAATATGTTTTTACTACTGACACAGCCATGCACCAGTAAATAGCCTACAGCTGTTAGGATGTATGTTAAACACTGAACAAATGTTGACTATATGGGTAATATTATGCTGTTCAATAATGTTATGGCTGGTTCTGGCTCTGTGAGATGAATCAGTCCAGAGAACAGACACCTGTATGAAATATAATATTTCATATGGAGTTTCATAAAGCTGCTGATTTCCTGACCAAAGTGTCTCCAGAAGTTTACTGCACTCACAAAAGACAAAAACGTTTCATTTTAATAAGTGGAACCTATAAACATAAATTAAACAGCAGCACCATTCTGATGTATTCTGTCCGTAGGTCATAGTTACTCGGAGCACGGAGGGCTTTATTGAGCCACAGGAAATAAAGACTCTGGGAGTCGGTGACTACTTTGGAGAGAAGGCTCTCATCAGGTACAAGAGCAGAGCTTTAAACACACCAAACATTGTTTTTTCACTGTGTTAAATGTGATCACATGAGACATTGCAATGGCTTTAAATGTAAAAGATCATATCTCAAGTGCTTCCTTCAACATTGCTTTTCTCTCAGGTGAAAACGAATACAGGGGGTCCTCGAGTTACGACGGAGATCCATTCCTGAGAATGTGTCGTAACCGAATTTCGACGTTAGTCGGAACATACATTCATATGTATGTATTCGTATGTAGATAATAGGTTGTGCCACTAGATGTCGCTATAATACCATGCTAAAATAAGAGTTTATTATGGTGAATTGCCTTTTTGTCCCTCTTGACACACCGTAGGGGTGGATATCGCGAGTGTAATGAGCATTTCCTTTAGATTTCTGATACCAACCGTGTAGACCCTGTGTTGTGAATAAACCTACTGTATCGCCACGATCCCGAACCCATCTGTGTCCCCCGCCAGCCGGCCATTTCACATAAGTAAACACAAGGCAGAGTAGCCTTGCTGTGCTGTGGAGGTGTTGGAGAGCTGGCAGGGGCACTGAGAGACAGAGAGAGCGCTCACCAACTAGTTCCCGTGCAAAGTCTGTACGTATTTAAGGGGCAAATTGCTTAAGCCGAAACAAGGAAGTTCACGGGAGATGTGTCGTAACCACGAAAACGTCGTATCTCGCGACCGTCGTAACACAAGGACCCCTGTATTTGCATGACGTCACGAGAAACAATTAAAAAAACTAAGTCCTAGTATTAATAATGAATGTGGTGGGTAAGTTCCACAGTTCGATCATAGTTACAGTGTTAAACATGACATTTATGCAAAAAATGAATGAGGGTTACTGCCTCGCATCCATCACGACGAGCCATAGCAACCAATTGGAACACCCTAGAAACCACCTGCTAATGACCCATAATGCACCCTAACCACCATGCAACCATCTACAAACCTTTGCAATCTACTACTGACATTATCCCACTGCTGAAGTTACTGTTTGTGTTGTCAGTTTTCCTGACCTGAATTGTCCGTGTTTGTTTCCAGTGAGGATGTCCGCTCAGCCAACATCATTTGCAATGAGAACGACACACATTGCCTGGTCTTGGACAGAGAGTGAGTATCTGGATGTTTTGTTTTTTTTAATGGCATATAATACTATGTCTAGATGCTTCTACCTAGTAGCCTCTTTTATGGCTTTACATGCTTTTTGGGCTAACAAATGCCCACAGCAGCGTATACACATTAGTTTACTTAAGTCTAATTTAATATAAATATTGACAATAAGATAAGAAGTAACAATATTTTTTCTTTCTCATATTTTCCACTATTATCGTTTTAATTCAATGATCTTTCTTCATATTCAACAAAAATAGCAGGAGAGATGATACAGTTCCTCAAAACAGGTAGCTACTCCTCCTGGGATATGCACAAAAACAGAAAGTCACATCATAACAACAAAATATTGTTGGATTAGAGGAGGCTGTAACCAAGGGAGTGGAAGTTGTTGTCATTACTTCTCACCCCCCTGCAGGCTTTACACAGCCATCGCCACTCGCCTAAACCAACAGGGCATTTCCAGTCAATCAAACACAAAAAATATCCAGTCTCCAACACTCTAACCTGATTCATTGACCAGATGTTTGTACAGTATATGAAAACAGTTCAGCTCTGACTATGTGAACTGTCTCCAGGAAGGTTTTCTCCTGCAAACCCTACAAAAATCAATAAGGACATTTTGGCCTATTCTCACAACCTGACAATTTAAAGGTTCAGATGTATATTTGGTTTCAGTGTGAGGTCACATAATCACTCGGTTGTCACAGTAAAGGGGATAAGAGGAGTATGTTGTCAAAGAGTGTCTTCACAATGTCTTCGCCCACTGGTCCTTGTCTCCAGCAATTTCAACCAAATGGTGGGGACGTACGAGGAGCTTCAGGCTTATCTGAAGGAATATGTGGATGAGCTTTCCCGCAGTGACGAGAGAAGAAATGCTCTGTGAGTACCCAGTGACAGGACACAACACACACACACACACACACACACACACACACACACACACACACACACACACACACGCACACACACACGCACACACACACACACACACATTTAGTAAGATGTTAAACTAAAATGGGCTCACATGTAATTGTACACCTCACTTCACGCACCAATCAGGCCTTACTCACCTCAGCTGGACTCATTAGAGGCTCAGGAGCTGCGGAGGCTGAGAGAGAGGATTGCTCTACTGCCTGCACACCGCCCTTTCCAGGAGCTGGAGGTCATAGCCACACTGGGAATGGGAGGATTTGGACGCGTGGAGCTGGTGAGCTCCATCAACACATGAACATCTCAGTAGTTAGTGAGCTGCAGCCACATAATCATTGCGCTGCAATGATGTCTTGCTTTCCTCACTGAGCTCCTGCTTCTCAGGTGAAGCTGAAGAAGGAGGACACTGCATTCGCTCTCAAGTGCATTAAGAAGAAGCACATTGTGGACACCAAGCAGCAGGAGCACATCTACTCGGAGAAAAACATCCTTCAGCAAACAAACTCAGCGTTTCTCATAAGGTGTGGGCCACACGCAGCAATGCACCATCCACTTTCTGTCACAATGAGCAAGACGACATTATTCAATATGCTGTTGTTATCCATCAGCTGTTTCAAAATATGCTGGCCCCATGCAAGAGGACGTTTGGACAAACATTGTTGTCATTAATATAATAATGACAAAATAACATTAATCTAATCATGTTATTGATGAAAATGATATTTCTCATTCCTGAAGAGTAAAACAATCGACATCTGTATTGAACTTGGTATGTTTATAACGAGCACCAATTTCACTGTCTCTTCCACGTGTGCAGGGTTAGAGACCTGTTATTGTAGCCAGTGGCTCATGTCCCCCACAGTCGCCCCGTTCTCCTGTAGGAGCAGTTAAAATGATGCCTGGTTAGTGTGTTGGTTTCTCAGTGGGGTTGCTAAGGAACCTGCTGAGGAGAATGCTGCCGACACAGGTCCTATCACTGCACTAAGATTTATCTGCACTATGACTTTAAAGAACAAAGGGCTTGTGCAAGCAGTCTGTTGACTGTCATTTAAAGGGAAAAGTTCAGCTTTTGTTTCACTACTACTACAATGCACCAATCACTTTCCAGATCATTTTCATTTCAAAGGATTTTCAGAGTCTCAGCATCAAGTGCAAACTGAGAATGAAAATCTTAAAACTGATTCTTTGGCTCAGTGGACGTTCATTCATTCTAACTGATATATCTCTCTCACTCTTTACTGTGCGAATGCTTTGTTGGACCATTTTATGTATTACATCTCCAAAGTGTGGGTTTACAGCTCAACGGAAAAGCAGTGAAGCCAACAAGAATTTCAATTTGCGTGGCTTACTGAGGGCTTGTGTGTGCATTAATTATTATGTATTAGAATAATCCTTATTTATGGGGCGCTTGTCAAATCCAAATTACAAACTGCTTCACAAGGCAGCAATTGAAAGAAAATAAGTCAACGCCAGTCACCAAATTAACACGACAATAAATCTAAATGATCAAAAAGACACATCAAAGAAAATTAAAATGCAAATAAAATTGCGGGGGCCTCCTCAGTAAGTGTGTTTTAAGGAGGGACTTCAGAGAAATGACTGAGGTTCATGTGACCGCGTTGAAGAGCCTCAGTTACTGACAGCAAATGCTGTGTCTCCTTCAGCGATTAGTAAGATCTTAAAATCTTAGATCTTACATAGGACATCTGAGTTCTTTGAGTTCTGTAGATACACCGTACATTTCTAAATGTGTCATTTTAGATTCTCACATAAATCAAAACACATGACATTGACACATTATGCAACTTTGTGACATTTTACATTCAGGGGGGGCCACAATGTTAAGAGATATATGTCTTATATATTTATATCTCCTCTACTATCTCCTCATTCCTCATTCGAATCTATAGTCCACAGGTAGCATTTGAATTTGAGTTGTTTTTGTGGGTTTTGACCAAAAGAAACTAAAAGAAAAACCCCCGGATGGTTGCAGAGATTGCATTATGTGAAGAAGCTGAGCTGCTGTGTTCAGTTTTAGAGTCTGACAAAATGTAAGATGCCGTTGCAATATCAGTTTTAAAAGCTCTTTATGGTTGGGCCCTGTGGTTTCCTGTGGCACCAGCAGACTTAATACTCTGTCACATGACTGTCTGTGCATGCGTTTCAGATTATTCAGAACGTTTCGGGACGATAAGTTTGTCTACTTGCTGCTGGAGGTTTGTCTCGGTGGAGAGCTGTGGACTGTGCTGCGGGACATGTGAGTGTGGGCTCATGACAATTATAGGAATAAACAAGGTTTATATCCAAATTAAATAAAAAATATTACCACGTTAAAATATAATATGCTAACAAACAAAAATTAACACAGTTACAGGATATGTCCTCTATATGGAGGTCAAACCATAATAAAGATGTAATAATCTATTGTCACTGCAATGTCACGTTCTGTTTTTGTCAAGTTACCCTTTACTACCTCAGACAAGCTTAAAATGTCTTTTTTTCCATTTCACCTCATTTGTTGACCTTGTTTGTGATCTATCAGGGGCTGTTTTGATGAGCCCAAAGCCAGGTTCTGTATTGGCTGTGTCTTAGAGGCCTTCGATTACCTCCACTCTATGGGCATTGTCTACAGGGATCTGAAACCTGAAAACCTCCTACTAGATGCTGAGGGTTATGTCAAAATGGTAATGTCAAAATGTCCACTTGTTAGAGTGATTTTCCGATATTCTGATATTCTTCTCTCTGGTCATCCGTAGTTCTATATTTCCTCAGGCAGACTTTGGCTTTGCTAAAAAGATCGGCCTTGGAAAAAAGACCTGGACATTTTGTGGGACTCCAGAATATGTGGCCCCAGAGGTCATCATGAACAAAGGCCATGACTTCGGAGCTGACTGCTGGTCCCTGGGAATCCTCATATTTGAACTTCTCACTGGCAAGTAAGTCAGCAAGATTAAACTTCTTGAGTTTCTGATCAGCACTTCTTGGAAAAGACAACCGTACCACATCGAACCATCTCACCCATAGCCCAACACAGATTTATTCCAAATCCATAACCCTGTAGCCGTTATGTCAAAACAAAAGTGTATTTTGTTATTTTACGTTCTGCAATACTCAAAGAATGTTTTTTCTTCCAGTCCTCCCTTTGCTGGCTCAGACCCCATCAAGATTTACACAATGGTCCTGCATGGCATTGAGAAGGTGGACTTCCCCAAAAGAATAGGCAAACGTCCAGACGACCTCATCAGGAGACTCTGCAAGTACGTTCAATCACACACCGAATATGATTTAAATCATGGCATAAAGTGACCAGTGAATGTTCGTTTGAAAAAAATAAATGTTAAATCTCTGAGTAATGGCTGATGTGGAGAAGACTGAGCTGTATAATTGCTGCAGTATTAGTACAGCACAGCTCAGAAGATCAGTCAGACCACAGAGCACTAAATCGTACAAGTTCACCTTCCCTGTCAGGCTAAACCCAGTGGAGCGGCTGGGAAACAAAAAGAACGGCATCATTGACATCAAGAAACACAAGTAAGTTTACCCTTACAAAAAATGAAATATGTGCACAGCACCACATACCTGAAAAGTCCTGGTCGGTTTTATGATGGTGCATTTTGAATCACATCACATATAACCTGAAGTCACAGTAACGCAACTGAAATATAACGTGAATGTGCATCTACATTGTTCATGCATGTGCCGAGCGGAAGTGTTGCAGATACTTGTCTCTTGTCCCGACAGTATTTTTTTGCAGTAGTAAATAAATAGTAGTTTCAGGTGAAGTACATGTGTTAGATGTGTATTTGTTTTGTAGGTGGTTCCGTGGCTTCAACTGGGAGGGGCTGCGGCGCCACAAGCTGCTGTCTCCACTGAGGAGGGAGGTGAGGCTCAGATGCAGTCTTACGACAATTTGCTGTCCAAATATTTCAATGCAGTAAAATGTACATGATGTTGCAAGGGTCGCACAGGTAGGACAGTGTTAAATAAAAGTAAACAAGGCAGTCGGGACAGACCTTGTATGTAAGAATATTAATGAATATAATTTTAGGGAGTATAGCTACACCCTTTTGTTTAGATCACACTCTTTGTATTTGGTTTTTTTCTGTCTCCTTTATTTTATTCGTTAAAGTTATTAAGAACATAGTGTTGTACTTTAAACATGATAAAAATCATATACAGGGGATCCTCGTGTTACGACGGTGTCGAGATACGTTGTTTTCGTGGTTACGACACATCTCCCGTGAACTTCCTTGTTTCGGCTTAAGCGGTTTGCCCCGTATATACGTACAGACTTCGCATGGGAACTAGTTGGTGAGCGCTCTCTCTGTCTCTCAGCGTGCCTGCCGGCTCTCCAGCACCTCCACAGCACAGCTAGGCTACTCTGCCTTGTGTTTACTTATGTGAAATGGACGGCTGGCGGTAAGGAGATGCACACGGACACAGATGGGTTCGGGATCGTGGCAATACCGTAGGTTTATTCACAACACAGTGTCTACAGGGTTGATATCAGAAATCTAAAGGAAATGCTCATTACACTCGCGATAGCAACCCCTACGGTGACAAAAGGCAATTCACCACAGTAAACTCTTATTGTAGGGTGGTGTTATAGCGACATCTGGTGGCACAACTTATTATCTACATACAAATACATACATATGAATGTATGTTCCGACTAACGTCGAAATTCGGTTACGACACATTCTCGGATCTCCGTCGTAACACGAGGACCCCCTGTCTTGTATCATAATAACGTTTTCTGTCTGGAGGCTTCTCATGCCGGTTCTTAAAAAGAAGACAGCGCCTAAACAAACCATTTACTTTAATGTGGCGTATGAGTCTGAGGTTTAATTGGATTGAGGGCGTGTGATGAATGTCTGCGGTCATTAAGAAAACAATTGGCAGACGTAGGAATATTTTGCTCTTTTTAAACGTACAGTGTTTCACTGTTTGTATTGTAGTATTTGTACTGGGGATTTCTCCTGCACACTATAGTGCTTTGTCCTTGTGATGCTTTATGGTGTGACCTTCCACCTGATCATGTGACACTATCTTGTCTGGGTTTCTCATACTTCTCCAGCTCACTCTATATGTCTGTCAGTGTATCAACTGACATCAATTCATGATTTCATGACAACTTTTCTTGTTCTTGCAGCTGAAGGGACCCATGGATCACAGTCACTTTGACATGTTTCCTCCTGACACAGAGGAGGTTCCTGATGAGTTGTCCGGCTGGGACAAAGACTTCTGAGGACACTGGTCATTTAGACTCTGACCACAGTGCGGTCTGCAGTGCAGCGCAGTATGGTACACTGGTTCTGTTACGGCTGTCCTCAGACAGACGGGCCATGATACCATGTCTGGTCGTGTGGTGGAACACCACAGTGGTTGGTGGCATATGGATGCAGCAGGTTTTATATATGTCAGTGCTGGAAGCTGTGAGCTGAGACCCTTTGGACCAGTATGATGATGCGCAGCACAGGAAGGTCTTCCTGTTCTCAGAGGTGCAGCATGTGGGGACAGACTTGATGGCCACCTGTAGGAGTGCCCCAGCATCGCCATGGTAACTGATTCTGAACACGTGTGCTGCTGTGAGCAAAGTGTTTTGTTTACTGTAATATATTTTATTGAATAATATGTTAAACAAGAAGTTTTTTTATTCTTATTGGAAATGATTCATCGCTGTTGCAACATATTTGAAATAGCCCGATGTGGATTCTGGAATTTAGTGTCAGAGGTCTCTGAATGTGTGTGTGTGGGGAGGGGTTGTTGGGATATTTGTCATTCCCAGTACGGGGGGGGGGGGGGGGGGGGGGGGGGGGGGGAGGGGTAGGTAGGTGGGGGGGGTGGGGATAAATGTGTTGTGGTTAGCTGACAGCAATTTTGGTACTGTAACATCTTGTGTACACTGAGTCTTTACTTACCATCAGAATCAAAGGGAAAACACAAGGGTATTAAGCTAGTGTCCTTAAGTATGTGATGGTACCATTTAATATCAATTACAACCGCATTCAGCATTAATGGAGTAATATTTAAAAGCCATATGAAAACATCAAATTACATGTTTATGATATGAACTGCTTCTAGTTGCCATTTTTTTGTCATTTTGACAGCTGCTCTCAGCTATTAAAATAAGTAGTGTTTGGGTTTCAGAGGTTAAATATAAACAGCTTTTCATTTCACTGCTTCTCATCCCGTCCAACTCAGTGATAAACACTGACAAGTTCTACATAAAGGCACAACCTGCACGAGAGGCTGTGCAGATTGCTCATTGAAACTGCATATTAGATGCAGGCATTATTGACCAGCACCACAAGATGTCAGTGTAGTCAGGATATAGTCAGGTCCAGCAATTCCCAGCAGATACAATACGTTTCTGCATATTAAACAAGAAAACGAGGCAAAGTAATTCTTTCCTGTCAATCTTTGATATAACTTTGACTGATCTTGTGCTCCTCATTACTCCAAAAATAATAAGACAACTCCACACTGTAGTTTCAGTCAGACCAGCCTCCCTGTGGTTGAAGTTACTCACTGTGACCACACGAGGCCCCTCAAGACTTAACATTAATATTATATGTGCACACAGTAGTTAAAACAAAAGCGAGGACGGTATGCCTGGATGGATGGATGGATGGATGGATGAATGCAGAGGGGTCTGGAAATAAAACAGCCGGACCATGTGCAGCCATCCGAAGACGTATCTAGTACACCTGTGTTGCACAAGTCAAACTCAAAATGTCAATGGCCTCGTACAGACGATGGATGGATGGATGGATGGATGGATGGATGGATGGATGGATGGATTGATGGATATGATGTCAGTATGTTACAGTATAATGCCCGAACTAGCCATGTGGAGCCTGATTTGTTATTGGGATTCAACTTTGTCAGCATTATTGTTTCAGTTATTAGGCTTAAACTTAACATCACAGTTTTACTAGCTGTTTTGCTTTTTTCTTCTTTGATTTATGTCACACACAGTTCTAGACACGGTGTACAAACTGCAGTGAAATATGTGGGATTTAACACAAACATTAACACATTAACACCTCTCTGTTACAACCTGGGTTGCTGCTGAAAGCTGTCTGTCAGTCTGTTGCAGGTTTGCTCCACCCCCATTACCTTGATTGCCATGAACAACCTCACCTGAAGTGCCAGATGGTCCTTGTTCCCTCATCAGTGGACCGGTATATCAGAGCAGCAGTACGCCTGTGTCTGAGGGGTCTCGAGGTGTTTTGCTGCCTGGGTGTTGTTTTGTTTAGGGCTGGATATTTCTGTGGGGAAGTTTTGCCGGGGTTCTCTGTCATTTGTTTTCTCTATTTTCCTCCTGTTATGTTTTTTGCTGGGGAGGTTCAGTAAAGGAGTTTCTGTTGGGTAGTTGAATTTTATTGTCTAGTTTGAGTGGAGCATTTTGTTTTGCTTCTCTTTTATGTTATATGCACATGGTTTTCAGTTTTCTTTCTTACTGTTTGTGATTAAACGGCCCTCCTTTGTACATTTATGAAGTGCCTCTGCTTGTATTCTTTCCTTTTAAGTCCAAACATAATGTTACACCAATGATCCCCTGCTTATGCTGAGGTTTGTAACACCTCCTATTAAACTTGTCACAGGCTCATTACAGGTCTAACAGGACCTTAACATTTGACCCCTCTATTTTGGTGGCTTTGGTTTTAATATAAGATTTAGTCTTTCAGGACATTTTAAATAAATTTCAGTGTGGGGAGTTGACATACTGTACAATAATACTATATTGTCATATTTCACATTACATGTAGTATTATTACTCCATGTGCTTTTGGTGCAAAATCAACAGACATAATAATAACACACAATTATGTTCATTTGAGTTAACTTTATTTTGAAAAATAAACTTTAATATTGATGCCATACATATTAGACATATACAGCTGGAAATAAACATTAGCTATAAATTACACATAAACAGTTGTTATAAAAAATTCAACACACATCCCCTTTTTTACTGACAGATAATCATATCATATCATAAAATATTATCTACTATAAGGTATCTGGTGTTGTGACACCTAAACCATTTTGTTGTAGAAATACTAGGCTACAGTTACAAATCTCTTTTCTAATAATGACTTTCAATTTGCCAAGCAAAGACATTCGATAAAATCAAGACTTTAAGTGACTGCACAACTGGAATATTCATTTTCTCTGGCATTAACCAAGACATGTACTGTACATGCAGTGCTCAACATATGAGTACCTATGAGTACGCCCCCTCAAAGCAAAACACACAAGTTCATTCTCCAGCTGTCTGCTGGACATGGGTCTAATGAATACTTAGACTCCTGTGTGGATGAATTATTGTTAATTAGAATGTTTGACTCTTTGTGGCTTTGCTTGGAAGACTTTCATGGGGTTTAGGGTTTCATTGGGGTTTGTGCAACATGGTCTTCAATGAACTTGTATAGAGCTGTGCCATCTTAATTATTCAGATCAGCCCTGAGCAATGATTATTTATTATATAATAATTCTATATATATGTTATTACAATCAGCAGAATTATAAATTAAAGTGTGAACTGCATCACAGAGGGTATGCCTAATAAGTGTGCTACCCTTTAAAATCAGCAGGGGTTGTTGGTTGTAAATTACAAATAATGTAGATTCTCTAGATATCAACAAATTGTTTCCAAGTATAAGAGCTGAAAGTTTTGTCAAAGTATAAATGCATAATTACAACTGAGTCAACTGAGTGCACCTTAAAAAGTCAAAAGTGGAATATTGTAAAATGTGGCAGGAGGCTTTGCTGAGCACACACATGTAAATGTTTGTGTAGACAGTGTGAGGGATGCCTGAGATATGACAGTTTAAAAAATCACCTACTGTCTGTGAGGCTGACATCAGAGACCAGATTTAACATGGGAGTGAATGAGCCTGCAGAAGGTGCATGTTGTTGCTTAGAGAGGCACTGTGAAACAACTGTAAGTCCTACTGCGCAGAGTGAGAAGAGCTGCTAGCAGCTGCTAGCTGCTGTCTAGCAGATGCCATACGGGAACACATGGGAAAGTCTGAACAGAGCACAGAAGACTTAAACTGTCATAATTCATAAATGGTACAAGATATCAACAAACTGTTTACATGTGTAAGAGTTGAGGGTTGTGTTTAGAAGAAAGTATGAAGTAGCTAAAACAGTTTAAAAGTGACTATGTAGTATGGCGAGTGAGAAGCAATTTCACTGTATTTATAATAGAGCAATAAATTGTACAAAATGTGGAACGTTATAAAAAGTATAAGCAGTAGAAAAAAGTTGTATAGAAGCACACCTCTCCCAAATAAGCAGCAGATTCTGTTGTTTGAGTGCTGAAATCGGAGAAAAACTGTAGCCACACTCGGACGCAAAAAAGTGGATTTCTTACTTTGTGTGCAAATAAACTGAAAACAAATTATAGTTATAAAGTATTTTGTAGTATAGTATCCCGTAGGAAATGTTGACAGATTGGTTGGGGTGTACTCATTTATGTTGAGTACAAAAATATGTCAGTGTGTGAGCTGTTGTTTCAGCTGGGACCTTATCCCTAAACTGCAGTTCTGAAAATCCGGAAACTAAACCAGAATCATGGTTAACCAGAATCATGGTTAATCACTGAGAATAGCTAATGTTTTCATCCCCAAGTGAAGGTCTTTACTGCTTTCACACTGGCAATCCAGGGTGTAAATGAACCATTTTTTAATTTTTTTTTTCATATTTATCTTGTAACATTAAATATTCTACATTTTTATGTGAGTTTACATTCGTCCCTACACCCAGTCAGTCTTTTGTAAAGCACTTTAAAATGCAACCAATTTGTTTGAAAGGTACTACATAAATAAAGCTCGCTTGTGGTAATATGATTTACTCATGATTGTTCTTCAGCCTTTGTTCATTCATTCATTTTCTACCGTTTATCCTTTTAAGGGTCGCAGCGGGAGTTAGAGCCAATCCCAGCTGTTATGAGGGGATTGGCTGGGTACATCCTGGTCACCAGCCAATCACAGAGCAACATACAGAGACAAACAACCATCCACCTTCAGATTACACCTATTATACAACTATTCATCTGCATTCTTCATGTGACAATCTGAACAAACAGAAAGGTTTAGTCTCGATCACCTCCATGCAAACCCAGCAATCACTGCACTGCACTGTCAGTGGCCATGGATGATAATTCACTTCCTGTTACCAGGACTCATCTTTTCAGTGATGCAACACAGGTACAGGGGATCAATCACAGTGCTTAAGGTGTCAAACATAAGCTCTGCACGTCATAAACAGAATATGGGCCGAGACTGAAAAATAACAGTGAAGCCAAGCTGCTGCTTGACAGCGTCCTAATGAAACAAAGCAGAGCTCTTACACAGTAATGTCTTCGTACACAAGACGAGACAGCGGCCTGAAGGGAGGCTGCGCTCTCTGTCCCACATGTTATCCTCAGCTCGTATGTTAACATGATGTATGATCCATACAGCACACACACACACATACACACACTGGACTCATTACCTCTGCATGCACTGCACTTACACAACTGTTTACTTGCAGGACATTTACAACATCTTGCAAAATGATAAAAATGAAATATGGGTGTAAGTTTTCACATTAGCTGGATTGTTACAGGTTTTTGGAAACCTACACTCATGTAATTAGTATTAACAGAGACTATACAGTGCAGCATATTGCAGTTACATTACACTATGTCACAGTGTATATTATTCTAATCATATTGCAGCCTCCTTCTCATCTCAGTTTCCTTTATGAGCAGCTGTAGCATCCCACATACTTTTCCTTCTTTTCCTGCTTTTTCTGTTTCCACTCTTAAACCATCTGTGTTGTCTCCTCGCGTCCGACCATCTGAATCCAACCTGAGGAGGAGACAAAGGAGGAAGGTCATCTCTTCTCTTTCATTATATAGCTGTGATTAAATCAATGAAGGTTACAACATTGTTTAGATTCAATGAATGCTGTAGGTGTATAGTGCATAGTGGACCGTATACAAAGGGTACATATCAGTACTCTTTGTATATGGCATAATGTGCTTATAAATACGTACCCTATTTATAAGCACATTATGCCACAGCAACTTTAATTTTAGTAAGTGAAACTCTTGAGACATTTACCTTAAATAATATGGGAATTTGTTAATTCCTGCATAATAGTTTTTTGCAGGTTGCGTTGGATGGTTCAGGTTTAAGTACAACATTGCCCTACCTGGATGTTTATTGTAGCCAAGGAAAGTCCAATTTACTCTGGTGGCCCAAGACGATCATAGAGTTCCTGTTTCGACCAGCAGGTTCTACTGGTCCCAGGTCAGGCCTGTAAAGAGGAAGAGACACGTTTTAGTAAGAACAAATGGCCTGAGAGTATTTACAGTTGATCTACTCCGCAGCTGTATGAAAAAATATTTATTGTCCATTATTGCCACTTTGTCTGCATCCTGCCTTTGCAGGAGGGTGCTGATGTTTTTAATGAATCCTGGACTGCAGCCATGTCTCTCACCAGACCCAAGCTTTAAACCACAGGAGAGCTCTCCCACTCCTCCAGGCATACCTCAGGCCTGACTCTGCAAACCCACCTCCCCACACACACCCCTCACCCCCATCCCTCTCTCCCTGTCCTTCTGAGCCAGTGCCAAATCCCGGTCAGGCTGAAGGGAGAGGCTCTAGAACCAGAAGTCCTCCACCTCCCTACACTGCAGGCACAGTTCATCCACACTCACAGGAAGACATAAATGAATGCTAAGATCTCCGTTTTATCTCCAGATTCCAGGAACTTTTTCAAAAAGCTGTCATCAATTTTCCACCTCCAAAAAAAGGTCCCACTTTTCCCCTCATGCTGGCTTTTGTTTGCATCAGCCAAATAACTTGCATTCTTTCTCCTCTCCTTTAGGTTGCATCCAACACGTTGGGGGAAATCAGAGCCCAGTTTATTTTCACTGGTGCCATTTCATCCTAAAAGGACACGACATTAGCACAAAAAATTCAAAGGACACAAAAAAAATTTGGGCTTCATCACAGAGTTTTAAAAAAAGATTCTTTCAACAGTTCATTCCTCTTTGACAAACATAGAAAAAGGCAAAGAATAATTCTCCTTGTTCCTTTCAGCACAGATGTGTTGAATTACGGGAGTCAGTGCCACTGTTTTCGTGATTTTTCTTCTGTCTGAAAAGTTCTCACCCATGCAGCCATGTGATTCAAAATAAATCAAATGAAATAAAATTTAGAAAGAGCATCTCTGTCAGTGAGATGTGTTCTTGCTCCTTGATATTATTAATATTTTCAAATCTTGCTCAGTTATTTCCAACAACAACAAAGAATGTGAGTGGGATGTGATACTGATATGATCAAACTCTGTTTATGAAGTGTTTTAACTTTGAGTTGGCCTGAGTATTAATGCAACTGCAAAAATAATCTAAAAGTGTTTCAGAAATGTGTAATTGTTAATTTGGGGCTTGTTATTACACACTGCAGTGTTGTCTGTATTATATAACTTTGGGTCCACGTTGGATCTGCAGCTCAGTGGTGAACCTGTAGTGTTTTCCTCACCTGTAGAGTTGGGGGCAGGACATCTTCAGTGAGGCAGAGCTCAGCCCCAGCCTGCTCTGACTCTGGCTCCTGAACTTTGTTTTCCTCACCATGTCTTTGACTCGGCCCCAAGTGTAGTTTTCACTCAACTGCACAATACAGACATACATTGATAAAATGTTATTTACATATTACTGACTCACACACACACACACACACACGCACACACACACACACACACACACACGCACACACACGCACACACACACACACACACACACACACATTTTCCCAACTGGAAAATCTCTCATCCACAAATCTGAGCAACATCTGTATATCTCATACTTCAATAAAGAAGAAAAAGGGCATAAACCAAGAGGAAAAACATGTTTTGTTTTGTTTGGAGCAGCAGTATCCTTCCTGTAACATCTGATCGAGTCAGTATTCTCATCTGAGGCCCATGCTGAAGGAGGATCGCTGCTCCACACCCCAATAAACTATTTTATTCTGTATGTGTCATCAGTTTGAGTTCTACTGTAGTTGCTTGCCATAGAGACATCAAACAGAGGATGTGGAGGTGGGGAAACTTTAAAGGCTCATCTGTGCACCCAGTGCATCCTGGCACCATGGTACACACAAGTGTCTGCTACTTTCAGACCAGTGCAGATGTCATGTTCCAGTTCAGTGGCCACATTTATTCTAAACTAAAAAAGAATTGAGTTTAATAGAATGTGTTTGCATTGTGCACTTGAATTGATGTTTGTTTCAACTGTCTTTCATCTGTGTAGCAGAGCATTCTACAAGCACACATACATACATACATACGGTACATACACATGAGATAAAGGAGGTGGGTATTCACAGTCGATACATGTAATGAAATACATGTAATGATATTTTTCTAGGCTATAGGTAAACTGTGTGTTTTCTGTATGTAATTTACTAAACAAAGGGTGTGATGGGTCTTTAACTAATGGGAATGTTTTCTTCACCTCTGTGTGGTGTAAAGCGCCACCCACTGTATCTGGGTGTTTTCTTTGAAACTTAATTGCTGGCTACCATGCACCTGCAACTTGTGTCCTATTTTTCCCATGTTACGTCCAAAACGAACCTGTGATACATTTGGAGACAACCCATTTTTAACCGTGCACCTGTCGCTGAGACCTTTTTCTTCCAGTGTTAAACTCACAAATGTGGATTCAGACACACCCGCAGTGCATTTGCACAATCTGCTTTAGACAATGTGCTTAGATCATTAAAATAGAGCCCTAAGTGATTCACAGTGTGTTGGCCATGTGGGGGCAGGGACCACCATGCAGGCATGTGTGGCACCACCCGTTTCATGCAGGTCATACTTTCCAAAGTAAACTCATCCTTTGATTTTAATCAGTGCAATCAGCATCATCATGAGGACCATCATATACGGATCACAGATGTCCTTAAAACTGTGTATTACCCAGAGCTGCACAATAATGACAGGATTTTGTTTCATGTGTCTTTACACAAACAGGTCTTTTGTATGAATAAATATAGAAATAAATAAATAAATGGATGTTATTCTAGCAAAGGGCCTGTAACATGTGCTCATGACTCACCCTGCGCTGGGGGCTGGAGAGAGCTTCAGTGCTGTCCCTGAGGAATCGGGCCTCCCCCTCAGTGTAACTCCTTCGGTTCAGGTTTCTCCTCCACAGTGGGACAGACGTCAGACCCTCACCCCTCCCATCTGAAACGCAGATAACAAACAAACAGCTTTAACAAAGAGTGTGTGGGAGACATTACTTTGGTCAGGCACCGCCAGCCTTTTACAGTCATTTAGATGTTCACTGAACATCAAAGCCGCATAGTATGTCTTCATAAAAGTTATATTGTGTATTTCATTTTGAATTATAGTTGCACTTTTGTGGTGAAAAGAATCCACATGTTCTTTTTTAGTTGCGCACATTTGTCTCTTGAAAAGCTACAAATATTCACGTGGAAAAGTGTCTTTTTATCTGATTGCTGAAAGGTTTCTGTATTTTTCCATAATGCTCCTGTAGGTCAGTAAAAGGTGCTGACTGCAAAGAAACACTTTTGCTGTTATTTTGTTACCAACAAACTGATACATAAACACACAAACCTGTAGATATTGTCATGTAATATTTTATTGTCTTACAGCAAACGGGCTACAGACCTCAGAGCAGACATTCTGACGTATCCCAGGTGTTGTTGATAACCTTAACTCAGGCTGTGTTCTATTACCTGAAATCCATCTTATTATTTACAACTTGTTTTTTTTTCCTGCTGTGACATGCAGATGTGTTGTTTTGGTTCTTGACAAGCAGTCTACAGCCAGTTTGTCGGATCATCTTAACTGAAAACAGCTGTTTACTAACTGTGATGACGCCGGCGTTTCTAAACCTACATAAAAGGCTCGACCCAATTCAGCCTATGACGATGAATATAAAGCCCGTGTCAGAGTAAACAGGGTTTAGGGCATGTGCACAGTGTATAATGTGCCCGAGTCCTGCTGGGAAGGGAGTGATAGCTGTTATGACAAACTGTGATAGAAATCAGCACGGGCCTGTTTTATTGTTTCAGTCTATCCCACTCTCCACCTCTCCCATGTGGAGGTAAACACAACCACTCCTTATCACATGGGCTCAGTTACTACTCCTCCCAGCGATCCCCCCTATCTCTCCTTTACTCCTCTGCTACATAAACACAATACAAAAATATGAACTCAAACTGATTCTGTGTGAACTCCTGTTTTGTGTTTTTCCCAATGCAGCAGTGCAAAGTCCAAAAGCAACCAACCCTAACTGCTGATTACAACCCTAGCCCCGGTGCCTACCCTCCAGTTCCAGTGCCAAGGAAACACTCATAAGCCCCTCTATATCATCAGTTTATCCAGCTGTTTCTATAGAAACACCCAAACCATCTGTTCAGGGTGTATGGCAATAAAGCTTAATTCTGTAGTACACTTAGCCCTAAGAGCTCTCCACTTTTCTGCACCTAATCAGGGCCCCTCGTCTCCTCTTACTTTTAAGCCTCTTCTCCAGGCCCTGTTTCCAGCCCGTCAGAGGAAGAACCGAGGCATTCCAAAGTCCACGGGACATTATGTATTCCCGTCAGGATGCCAAGAATTCTGCCTGGGTCTCACTTGAGTCATAATTCCACCTTCCCTGTGGGACCACCACACTGTCGCTCACCGCCGATCCCTCGGGCAAAGTGAGCAGCTCAGAAAAACACACCGATAGTGATAACATTTGGTGGGGAGGTGACGTGTGAGTGTTCCTGAAACGGCCAATATCACCTGGAGCGTGGGTCTAATGACAACGTCAACAACATGACAGGAAAACACGTGGGATAGCTTCAGGGTTAGGTTGTGGAACGCAAGCTCTGCTGAAGCTTTTCAATAACATAGCTTTTAGATCCATGTCAACACTGTGTCACACTAAAATTAATATGTGGTTGTGCTCGTGTGTGTTTGTTGACACATCCCACTGGAGTGGGTTATTAACTGCTGATCCTACTAGCAATTAAATGCTAAGTGTTAATTAAGGGGTGGCTTCAGTCACCTCCAGTAACCACCTTAGATATACAGTATAGTACTCAGACCAAACACAACTGTATGTCTCAGAGAAACACAACCTATAACCCTGATTAGCCTGGTCCACTAAGCAATTAATATGCGACCATGTACAACTGCACAGAACTGCAGTGATCGCCTCAAGACCCTTTAACTGTATCATTCTCTTTTTCTTCATTGAACCTCAGCCTGTTTCTCATGTGATCAACTCACTGCTCATGTTTCTCATCCTGTCAGACGTCCGTACCACAAGAGTCACTGGTTGAGAGATCTGAGTTTTTAACTACTGTACAAATACTGTGTAAATACCAGTAGGAATGAGACCCTTTTAATGTTAGTGATTAACTTCAGTAAAATGTGAGTCATCAAGTGCAACTTTAGGTCATGTCTCCCTCACATACTGTACACAAAGATAAGAGACTGGCCTCAGATATGAACGTTAATTATAAACTAGTTTCTAACCATGGAGATGGGTTGTTATCTCAGGAAAATCTAATAAAAAATATGCAAATAGAGACGTGGGATTGGCATTACCTCTTGTGAGTGGTATGAGAGGCTGCTGGGTGACCTCTGGGATGGTGGACAGGTCAGAGAGGGTCCCACTGGGAGACAAAAACTCACTTCTGGAGTGTCTCTTCTCAATGGGCAGGAGAATCAGGCTGGCAGCACCACAGCTGCAGTGCTGGTGGAAGAAGTCCTGCTCAGAGACATGGACAAAAGCAACAAAGATGATAACATTCTTTCATCATTGTTTTTATTTGATTTCTACATAGTCGCAAAAAAAATCAGCACTTAATATTGATTTTTAATGTTTAATTGTTTTATGTTTTTTGGCTTTACAGCCTCTTTGCGAACCAGACATGAACTACGTGCAACAGCAGTGTCACATGGCTGTTGGGTTCTGCTCCTTTCATTTCCTGTTGAATGGAATAATGTTTATGCTTTAGTCACCCACTGCTTAAAAAGAAAAATAAATAAAGTCATTTCTTGATATCCCGATTTCTGTCAAAACATTCCTCTCTCTCTTTCGCTGCTCTTGCTTCCTTCTCTCACACTGTAGAGGCAGAGTTAATGTACCTCTGGAATAACACGGCCTACAGACACACACACACTCACACACACACACACACACACACACACACACACGGTCTCCCCACTGATATCAACACAGCTCTCTTACATAACCACCGTTCATTTATATTCTACCAGAGCATCGGGGGAAGATGACGGCGCAGCGCTGTCATGCCTCATCATATTTGTTTATGTTAAACCTCCAGGTATTCAGGCTCTGACCACAAACACCCTGCACAGAACAGCACCAGTATATTTTCACTGAGGCATATGAGTTCTGCTTACATCTCATGGAGCAGGGACATGGGAAAGTTGATAGATGATATTTCCCGTTTATGAAATTGCTGCCACATTCTCAGGCAGCCATTACTGTATCCCAAAGTTTATATATATGAAGACATAGTGTTAGACCTTGTTCATGCAGAGAGTAACTGCGACATATGAATAGCCAGTGTAATCAAATATCAGAAGTACTATTAACAATACTTTACATGCTGCCTTCCATTAATACTTTGGTGTATGATGCCCCAGTCCTAAAACTAACAACATACTTACTACATAAACATGTGCACAAGTTTCAGTCTCAGTCACTGGATTCCTATAAGAAGTAATCATCCTATATGTTGTCTCTGCTACTCTTAACAATGTATATGGAACAGAGCTGTCACGCAAGAACTAATTAGCCAATGATGGCGGTCCTGGTTGTGTATGTGTGTGCGGTGTCCAGCTGTGACCGTGGTACTGGTGTGAACCACAGTGCTGTTTCTGAAAGGACCATTCAGAGACAGCTTAGACAGCGATTCAGCTGAGCCAGCTCTTTTTCTTTTGATGTGTCGCCGTTGTCTCAAGTCATGGATTTTCCGGTGAGAATATCTCAGCAGGGAGTGGGACATAAAGGCTCATCAGAGCAGTCAGTGTGGTATGTAGCTTTTTTTCATTGTGTAGAATTTTTTTGAAAGGATCCTCTACAATATTAAACAAAAACTCTGGCATTTAATACGTCTTAGCATGTTTGGCTTAAGGGTGAAATGGTTTATGAAGTTGAAACGAGGGCTTGTATGAAGTGTGACACTGAGCCTTCCCTTCATCCTTCGCTCTTTCTCTCTGTCCTTGTTTGCAACTTGGTTTCTTTTCAAAGCTTTGAAATCCTGGGCTCCTGCTGGCTTCATCCAAGGCTCCACTGTTCAGCTGTTCAGGCCTTTGAGCCCGAAACTGACTTCACATGTGTCAGTCCAAGATTTCTGAATTTCCCTATTGTGCCAAGACCTTTTTCAAGACAGCCTCTGGTTTAGAGAACCCCATATATGACACCAAAGAAACATGAGGTTGCTATTGGATACCAGATACAATTCAGGTTATTTTTTTTAAACTATAGTCAAATTTTAATTGTCTGCAAGGAGTAGCATTTTTACCTTTTGAAGGAAATAAGCACAAAATTATTCTACTTGTGTTTTTAAAAGGTTATTAGCTTGAATAATTTTATCAAACAAAACCCAAAATTTCCATCAAGTCAAAGAAACATTTTCCCAGGCTTAAACCTGCATTTTTAGAACTCAACATCACCAAGCAGTGACAAAGGCTTTTTGATAAAAACTACACAAAAATCCCAAGCTAAGATGAGCAGATATTGTCTGACTCACAGAGAGGTCCAGTGTCACTTTTTCCCCCCATCAGACCAACACTATGAAAAGAAACACAGAAGTGAACCAACAGTCACACACCTCTTTGGTCTTTGTCATCCTGCTTTCCTTCTGCAGACCACAGATCTGCCTCTGCAGCCTCAGGTTGGTCTCCTGCAGCTGGCCAATCTTCTCAATGAGCTGGCAGATGTGCTCCAGATAACCCAGGCCTGAGACCAGAGGGCTGGCACTTGCCTGCTGTGCCTGGACAAGAAGAGGGTGTGTGGGTTAATTAGTGTGCCACAGAGACACAAATGAAAAATTGACTTCTTGCACATCTGGGATCTGAGTGGACAAAATACAAAATATTTTATAGTACCCTACTTTCAAATTGGATTGTGAAAGCAGGACCCAGCGTACTACATCAGTTCAATAGCCTAAGAAACTTATACTCTGTAGGCTTTTATTGTTGACCATTCCAAAAGGCATTATTCAGACACATCTGGCAAAGTCGGTCTGTAGCGTCATCAGGTGTATTTATACTGTTACCATTACCAGGTGTGGTTGAGGATGCACAGAATAGATTGTGTGGAATATAACTAATTTATAACTCCTGAAAAGAATTCCACCAACACTGGCTGCTTATATGTATGTGTAATGTATATACAATATCATCCATCTGGGATCCACTATGAAAAAGAAATTTTCAGTGTGAGACTACTACTCGTCACTGCATACCAGAATGCAGAATTATTTTCCAAATTCAAACAGTAGAATTTAATGTGTAACGCACATACATGCACAGTTATAATAAAAAAGAATTCCACTTTAAAAGGGAGATGTTGCTGAGCTGCAGCACCTTCAAGTGCATCACTGAGACTCGAGAGGAGCCCAGTAGGTGCAGATGTTCACATTATTCGGCAAAATGGAGAAAAGGAAATTTTGAGCAAATATTTATCCATTGATCAACATTCCTAAAAGGCTCCCAACAAAAGCAGGATGTGAGCTCAGGTCAGGGTCTTTCTGCTCTTTCCTGTGCTGCTCACACTGAAACTCCAGTCGGGCAACTGGGAGGCGTGATGGAAACACTGGCCAAACAATGGGCCTGCAGCCATAACAGGCGGGAGGACTGACATCACTCGTTTCCTCTGATGCACAAGCTCTCTGTGGGTGACACACGCTCTTGACCATGAACCCATTCCCACTTGGCACAGAACTGGGGAAACGTCTAACTGCATACTAAACACTGAGCTATAACAAATAAGCAAAAACAAAAAACAAAAAACACAATAGCAAATAGCTAATCTGAAATTAGCATAAGTTTTTATGTAAAAGTGGACTTGTCATCAAAGGAAACCTATCATCCAACTCTGCGGCCCTTTGTTTTAGAGTCATTGTGTATTTATTACTATTATAATGATTATTATTATGATTATTAATATTAGTAGAATTGTTGTTGTTGTTGTTATTATTATTATTGTTATTATTATTATTAGTTTATACAGACTGCATCTTCAACCCTGTTTCCCTGTTAACTCATCGTACACATGCCTGTTCAGCACCAAAACGTCTGGCCCAGAGAGTAAGTAGTAATAGCAGCGGACTGTTTTTCAGCAGTTCCCTCAACCCCCACCAACAACTGCTGGACTTCCCAGGCCACTTCACCCACTTAGGGGGTGGAAGCTGTATATGACCAGTGTTCTTTCCTTGACCAGTGTTCTTTCCTTGATAATAAAAGGTTGGAAAAAGGTCATTGTTAGGCACAGTGGTTTTTCACACAAAAAGTGTTAGTCAGGTTCAAAGGGGTTAATACAATATTTGGCAGGTGGCGACTCTTTTCTGCATCTAGGCTATCGGACCTCTAGTAGTTTATCAGTAGCTTATTTAGATAAGGCCCTCCAGAAGATGACCCTCACTTCCTCAGGCACAGTTTTTGATGGGTGGTTTAGGGGTTGGGGGGTGGTCTATCAACAGAAGCCGCTCTGGCTGAGCCTGTGACATTATCAGGGCTGAGACTGATCTTATCCATAGCCCCACAGAGACCACTGAGTGATCCACAGCCGGGAAGAGAGAGTGGGATTCGGGAATCCTGTCATATAGTGTGTGCAGGGCCGTTTCAAAACAGACAAACACACACAAACAATTGCGCACACACACACCCTGCTGCACTTCCTCTGAGTTTCCGCTGATCCCATGAGTCAAGGGGCAGTAATGTCTAACACGTGGAAGTAAGTGAGGTCACAAGAATATGAATAGTTGCATCCCTGACACGAGAATGGATAAATCTGTAGGTTACATTGTGAGCTTGATCCAGTTTTCTTGTTGAGTTATTAGTGGTTGACATCAGGTCAGGGATCTTACCAGCCCACCAGCCTTAGTTGGAAAATAAATGAAGCCCTGTGAGTGTAAAAGGAAGCATTGCTTCTTCAGATTTGTTATGTACGATTGTCTGAAAATCAATGGTGTATAGTTGTGGGGGTGTTTTGGGATTGTGACTATCAGTGGGTTTATGTTCGCCGGTTGACGATCTGGCGACCTGGAGGGGTTGACTACGACTGCCACCTCCACCCTACACTACACATTATTTATTTATGAAGTTATTAATTAAAAAGTGGGAAAATTGATATAGATGTATACCATATGTAAAATTGATGTTAGTTTCTCGATTCTTTGATTTGCATATGGAACTTGATATGCTTAATATATGAGAAGAAATCAACAGGGTTCATCCTCTTCTGCACCACAGATGCCTCAATCAAATACTGTGTTTGTTATTATTTATTATTTTTATTTATGGCATTATGTTTGTCTGTTTGACACTGGCATCCCATCATTCAAATGTGTCGCAGCTTTTCTTTCTCTATTGCTGCAGAAGCCATCCAACATTTTGCCTTTTTTTCATTGATTTCATTTTCTATTCGTTCACATAAGAAAATAAAGAGGAAAGGTCAACATGGTAACTGTAGTCTCCTCTGGCCCCCTCGTGACGATGTTTCTTCTGAGCATTTTAAAAAAAACCTTTCCTAAGCATGACAGTGTTGAATAGGAATGAGGCACCAGATGTTTATGGAGCATCCAGATAGGGAGGGAGGTACGAGCAGGTCACGTATGCTGCTTTTCAACACACAGATGATGTTTCTACCGCACGTCCATGCAGTTTATCTCTCACAGTAGTCAGCCTGGAGCTGGAGGACATGCACTGGTCAATGTTCTATACCAGGTTTTACAAAACTTGCCATCATTCCTACCAGTGACTGAAACTAAAAACACTAAAGCTCACATTAGTGTTTATTTTGAACAGCTGAGGAATCCAAACAAACCAGAGGCATCAAAGCTTCTCATTCTAATTCCATTTTACACCATCACTAATGAGGTAAGTATGCTTTGAGAATTGATACCAAGCGTGAGATCAGGCACGCAGGTAAACAGATCCATATGAACCACTGTTAATGCCCGATGGTTGAGAGATGACAGCTGTGTAACTCAATATCACTGCCAGCATCAGATCACTGAGATTTGCAGAGATTATAAAATCCATTCTTAGTCTACTTAATGACAAAGGGGGAAAAGTGAACACAAGATGAAGACAAAGACCTTTAAGTTCACATATATGAATCCAGAATCATATATGCGACAAACTACAAAGTCCCATTTGGTTTGGAAAGGAATTACATTATTAGCCGTGGTGATAAGTGATGATTATAATGTTTGGGGCCACACCACCGTGCTGCCTGTCAGCAATGTGCTCCTAAGGTCTGACATGCTGGGCTCCAGAAAGCCACTGCTCACATGCCATTACAGTACCTCACAGGGGCCCCTGTGGCCTATCAAAGAGCCTTTATCTGGGTAAAAATGTGAGTAATTTGAGATATTTGACACCTATTTGATGCATCCAGGTAGGCCGCCAAGCTCTGGGCTTGGAAAACAGGGAGCGTCCAGCAGGCGGTCAGCAAGAGTATCGCAAGGAAAAATCTCAGTCTCTTCAGGACAGATGAACAGGTGCTGCGTGACACACAGGTTCCTGCCACACGCTGTAACACACGCCCCTCCCAACCAGGCCTCGACTGTCTAAGGACTCGGAGGCTCTCACGTTTTGGTGCCAACAGAAATGAAAGCCTCGGCTCCAGACAGGCCTTTGGGCCTGATGTTATTTCGGAAGGTCTTTTAGGAAGAGACGTGGTGAAATGCAGTAGAGTAACACGAGGAGCTGACATTCCCTGAAGTATGAATGGAGACACAACTATACCATTGTTGAGATTCACGATACAGTTTTGAAGTGAAGATTTTACATGTACAGATTGTTAAGCCATATGAGGCTATACGAACACAACCTGATTTGAACTGATAATATACAGATTATTCATTAAATGTGTAGGATTTACCCGCTGCTCTGATAAGAACCACGTTACCCTCGGTAGTCGACCTAAATAAAGACAAAGCAATTACTTTTCAACAATTCAACTGTTTTACCGAGCTCTTTGTATGTTTTACCAAGTTGCCACGTATTACACCTTTAAAGCATGTTCTCTTTTGAAAACATACATGAAACTGTCTGTTTGTATCATTCCCACAGTTTGTCCCTCTCCAGTAGCTAATTGAAGGCCGTAAGATCTTGTCGTTCTAATAGCAGCAGGTAATGAAAGACAGTCTTAGGGCCTGGCTCGGATATTTTAAGGGAACATCAAACAGGTGATTATGACTTTGCAGCTTCCACAGCTGTCAGGTGCTCTTTCTCTCTCCCTCTCTGTCTCTCCCTCTCTCTCTCTCTCTCTCTGTCTCTCTCTCACAGTCCATCTTTAGAGCCCACTTTGTTCTCTCATTCTGGATGTGACTCAGAAAATAATTTTATTCCTGTAAAACGTGAATGCAACACCCCTGTGTGTGTCTTTATGAATGAGAACAGTTTCTGTTTGTCATGTCCCTGGCAGAGGAAGGACACCAAGCACCTGCACACCCTCAGTACTGTTCACAACACTTTTTCCTCAGCCACTACAGTTTCACAAACACACATGCATACAGAGATGCAATAACGCATCAAACATCTGAACACATGAATACAAAAGATCCTTTTTGGTTATTTTTGAAATGCAGTGTTTCATCCTGAGATCAATTGTAGACTGTTATTATTAAAAATGTCCCCCTCACTAATGCCTTGACCAAATTTCTTTATTTATAACAAACCATGTAAATCAGGTCCTGGGGATACACAGTTGATCATATCTAGGATCATGGCCCACAGATGGAGGTTAGGCAGAGGAAAATCAGGATTACCTGGCTAAATACCTACTTAGCCTGCCAAACCTGAATGTGTTTAAGGTGCAGAAAATGGATAGATGGAGTGATAGATTTTTTCTTTTTACCTCACTGAGTCTGCAACATTCGTCCATGTACTCCTCCAGGCTGTCACTGGTGCCACTTCTTAAAGGCTCTGGCTCAGAGTCGCTGCTCATCGTGTCATTGTGGCTTCTTGTTGAGGGTTGCGTCCCAGGCCTGAGATCCTCTGAGCAGGTCTTTCCTGTTACAGTCCTGTTGTCCTCGAGCTGTTCAGACGTCTTCTCGTCTCCTTCGGGGTTACTTCCCAAAGCCCTACACTGGTCTCTATCTACGTCTTTATCTATGTTTGCTTCTACTTCCACAGCTGAAGAACATGGTTCTTCTGAATGTATTAGTCCATTGTCCTGAGTATTCACCCCACTGGTCGAACTGTTACCCACTGAGGAATCAGCCTGTTTAATCTCAGGCCTCTGTGCGTGCGTGACTGGTTTGTCAGGGAGAAGGGCAGAGTCAGAGGTTAAGTTGCCGGAGTCACAGGATGACTCTCGACTGTGGACCACAAAGCTCTGCTCAGAACCTGTCGGGGTGGACGGAGAGTTAGCGCCACTGGGAAGATCCACTCCAGAGTCCTCCGACTCAAACTTGTATAACCTTGGCAGCTGAGAGTGTGGGAAAACAGCAGGCAGGTAGTCTGAGCTGGTCTCCATCTGAGGCTCTCCCGACTTGTCATCAAGGTGGGAATTCACCTCAGGAGCTTTGGTGAGATGTGAGATGTCCTGCTCAGAGACTGTGGAGATGGTGGACATAGAGTCGCCAGACATTAGGAGCTTCTCATGGAAGTTGCTGAAGAGCTTCATTTTGGTCAGGACGACCTCAGTATCCAATACTGCATCTCTGTCTCCTTTTCCTATAAAACAGACAAAGAAATACAGTATATGTTTATTCAAGCAGTCCCATCTCAGTGCATCCTTTAATAATATACCGTAACAGCGCCTGTTTCTTTTTTGACGTTTTAGCACAGCAAGACTTTGTTAGAGTCTTAAATATCTCTAATAGGCCTCAAATGGAACAGAAACACCTGAAGATCCTGAGCTTAAGTCAAACTCAAGTGTAGATCAAGTGTCAGATCCACAGAGTGGATTTACTTCAGTTAAGGTTTCAACAATAGACACGTTATATAATGGCTGGCATATGCACAATTGTAATTTATTTTCAGGGCTTTTTAAGAACAAAGTGAAAAAATGTGGAAGTGCAGGTATTTCATCCATTCTGTCAACATCAGGTGACGTGTTCTGGGCTGGATCCAGCCTGCAGACCTGCAATGATCATTATGCACCATTAGATAACGCATCTCAAGAGATACGACTGGATGTTTGAGTGAAACCCAGAGACTGCTGTTTATGTAATCCGGCAATCTTCCACTCAAATACCACAGAATACACACAATTTGTCATTGTCTTCACCTCGACTGTGCTGCTTTGATCTCAGGGTCTGTTTTCGACCGTGACAGGGAGCAGTCATATGTGTCCTCTCCGCTTTCGCAATATGGGCAATTTGATACGACTCACTCAAAGTCAAATTACTTTTTTCCTCCCTTTCAACCTTTGAATTTTAAGAGGGGAGCCAAAAAGCATTCCCCTCTTCCCCCAGAGGAGATGCAGGGGCCCTGATTAAGATTGAGGGTTACTAGCAATTACGTGGAATAAAACAGCGACGAAGCACCGTTTTTGAAGAATGTAATTCTAGAGTGCTAGATCTCGCTCCAGCCGTAGTGGAGGTTCGGTGACTTCCTGCGGGGTGAACCGTAGATCTCGCCAAGGCAAATATGAGATTAAAATGCTCTTTGAAGCGGCGATACGTTTATCCTCCCTGAGGGAGGACTTTGGAGTGGAGAGTCTTCAGAGGAGGATTTTCTACAAACGTTTTGAGTGTTTTGGATTTGGAACAAAAGTGGACGTCTTTGGCTCTGTCATTGAAGACACAGCAAAGCAAAAGCAAACATCAAGTCGTCGTGCGCATGTGTGGACGAGGACATTGACCTTCTTCTGTGCAGTTTAATCGAGGCAGATGCGGATGTTGAGATTTTGTTTGGTATAGACCTACAGTGCATGATTCACAGAAACAGGTTGTCAGCTGACTGGAAATGATCAGAGGGTCTGACTTTGGCATAAATGAAAATCACAAACTTTGAAATGCAGCAATATTATTAAACTGTTAGGGCTCTGGGATTTTCTTCAACAAACTTTGTGACACGTTGGACACACAAGACTCTAATGTAGGAACAGATGGAACATTCCTTTCATTATTAGAATTACTGAACCGAGATCAGATCCTCAGAAAACATAAACTAGTTTCACGGTAAATTCAGACTTTGTTTGTCTCTGGAGTGACCCCCACTTCCCATGATACACTAACTGTGTGTTTTCCTAACGTGGTTCCAGACAAAAACAAGGTCTTAATTGTTTTTCAAATCTACAGCATCGTTTCCCTGTGTGAAGCCAATCCACCAAATTCTTCAAAAAACTAATTTTCAAAATGATTTGATAACCACATGACCTGAACTCTTTTGCCACCAACAAAATCTTTTCATTTGTTTGTTTTATAGCTTAGTTAATGGCCATAAGACTGCTGCAATAGATGTTACAGATGATGTTAGTTGAGCTTAATTACAAAAAAATAATACAAGTTCAGTTTACATGTTTCTATTTATATATTTTATTATTAAAATTACTTTTTAACGAGAAAGAGCAATGAGCAGATTTTCTATCTCTGAACTAAATTGCTCACAATAAAGTTCCAGTAGTTTCAGACTTCATCAAATGATTTCCTTTGTTGACACTGTTGTGATGTGGTGAGCTCTTGTTGTTGGCTCCCAAAATAAATGATATTCCACATAGGCTAGAAAACATGTTTCCTGTGTTTTTGCCAAATGCTGGGGAAAAACAGTGGGATGCATGCAATTATTTCCATTGCGGCTTCAGGTCACAACCGCGGCTTATTGTTTTTCACAGTCACTTCGCTGTGTTCAGTGGACTGAAACGCATATTGTGTGTTTATGTCTTTACTTGCTTAAATGAGTGTTTACTATCTCTGGAGCAGTACCTCATAGGCCACTCAAAGCCAATGTCCTGTTCAGTGATTTACTGTCACCAGCGACACAAGCAGTAGGCATGAGAAAATCAAAAGGCTGTCACAGGTTTAAAGACATTCCTGCCTGGATGCTGTGTGAATAGCACTGTATGAATTTCTGGATTTACTTACAAATATATATGTTTTTAATCTATGGATGGATTAATTTATGTTCTACAGGCTCTATTTCTAAACACATTTCAGGGCACATTGAAGTAAACAGGATGCACCTGACCACAGTGTAAAATGTCACAGCAAAAGGTCTTAATTATTTAGAATATAAAATATATATATATATATATATATATATATTTTGCTAGCTATAACAAATAATGTACTGTGTTTTTAGCTTTATGTACATTTAAGCCTTTTAAAATTGAACCTCCAAATCTTCATGTGAGGACATATAGCCCACTCTGGCATCAAAATCAGGATGCATTCATCAACCCGACCCCCCAGACACGTTCTGCTTCACTACAGAAGGACTCACTACTCTGCACTTCTATATGAACATTACGCTGAGGAGCAGCTGCCTCATGTTGCTGCATGAGCTAGAAGTCATCTACAGCATCTCTCTGGCCAAGTCATCTTTTCTTAATTAACTGCACTGAGGAAAAGCTGTTTGGTTTTCAGTGACAAAACAGCCCAGGAATTTCTTTTACAGAAACCTGGAATGTTGGGAACTGGAAAAACTTCATATGAAATTGTTCAAATGACTCAATAATCCTGGTATGTAGAGTTTAAACAGTTCATATTTCTATGAAAGCTCCACACCAGACTTGATTTTACTCAGCTTGCCACTCAGCTCTGACTTTATTTATTTCCCTCTGGTCCTCTGGACCTGTGTATTACCAGCAAACGGGTTAACTTTAATTACACACTGAAGTAATCATGGCCAACTCAGCTGTGTAATCTGACTCCTTGCTCCTGGCATACAATCCCCGTCCTTCCCCACAATCCTCTACGCACAAACACCTTAAGCTGGACAGGTGTCGCCCTGATCCAGCTGTTCTCATCGCACCCAAACAACACAAACACATTTCTATCCTGTAATTGTCTCCACTGGCTGACTCAGCCCATTTCCAGTCTCTGTGCTTGACTAAACCCCGCAACATATAATTACAAACAGTCCACCTCCCTCTTTACCCCCAAGCTCTCCCCGGACTCATCCTAAAGACTCTTTCTGTCTCCACACGTCCTCCAGCCATTTCCCATCACACCAGCCTCACATTCCAGGCAGTGCTGGTGTTGTCATTCAACTCAGTCTCTCACAAGGTCAGAGATTACACAGGTAAAGGTGATGAGGGAGAGTCAGCAGGCTGCTCCGTTGTCCTCTCTTGTGCCTCGGGCTTGGGCAGCATGAGGACAAAGATCTAAGCTGGCTTGAAGGTTTGAGAAAAACACCTACCTCATCCCAAAAAAAGAAAAAACAAAACCTCCTTCAAACAGTGAGTTATACAGGCTATAAATTCAACACAGATTTAAAAAATGCAGAGAGGGTGAAAGATGTTAGACCAGAAGGGGAGCCCCACAGATTATGCACTTTTGCATTTTTATTACTTATTATTTATGTGTTTTACTACACATCTGAATGGGTTTTACACAACTTTGTGTAGCGTCTGATAAATTTCAGATTTGAAATTTCTGAAAAATGGGGTCTGTGTAGTTAAAGAGAGGGGAAGTCTGTAGCCTTCATGTCATCTCAGCCTGGGAATACAGGTTTGACTATTAACATCTTCCAGTTAAGGTGCATCGTGCATAAGGGAGAAACTAGGGTTATGGATAATGTTATGATAAGAACAGCAGTGCTAAATTTGTAGACTAAGTGATAGAGGGGAATGGAATGAAAATACTTGTTTGTCTCTAGCCAAATAGAGATGTGCAAAAACCTGTGAAACTCAAGTTATATCTGTTATACCCAACACAAAGGAAAGTAAAAACAATAATTCAGGGTCAGTTACATGGTGGCTTGATTTACCATGTAAGAAAGATAAAAAGAGCTACTACACCATATCCTTGGGATTGTTTACCTGATTTGTGGTCAATTTGAAATAAGGTGTCAGTAGCTTTGTTTAGATCCCACACATTATTAATGTTGTTTTACGCTCAATATTGAGTTGAAGCATGTTGACCAGGTGAGTGCCCTTGGGTAAATGGTAAGCTCTGTTGGTCTTTTAGATCCTGAGCACAGAAGGTCATAAACATGCTGAGACAAGCCACCTATTTTTACAGCCCATGTGTCGTATGGGTATTTCAGCTCCACATTCACACCGTGAATCCAGTGGATGAAGGAGAGAGGTTTCAGTGGAGGAGCCGAGTGATTGTTTAATTCGTGTAGAGATGCAAAATTCCTTAAGGCTGCTTAATCTTTAAACTATTTAGATACATTTTAATTATATAGATTAATTATGTAGATCAAAAAATACACAAGATTATTTCAGATAACTTAAACCTGAATTAACCTCTGTTGCATCAACCACATAAAAAGTGTACATTCCATAGGTGACTTACCAACGTGAATGGGGTCATGTCCCTCCGAACACCATCAAAACATGTGATAAAATCTTGTTTTGAACTTTCCAGAGCTGTAAAATCTATCTCACATTATTACAAAACTCAGTGTAGGGTTTCAGAATCTGATAAACCTTCCACTTAGCTCAGCACACATATGTAAGGATAAGTAGGATGGATGGATGGATGGATGGATGGATGGATGGATGGGTGCATGGAGTTTTTACTACAAAATCAATAATGTTGTAGTAAAAAATGTATGGGATTTTATGTGTCTCATTATATTTGGTCAAGTTAGAATAATTCCAGCTGTTATGCCTGT
This sequence comes from Trinectes maculatus, assembly GCA_016785345.1. NCBI lineage: Eukaryota > Metazoa > Chordata > Actinopteri > Pleuronectiformes > Achiridae > Trinectes > Trinectes maculatus. The sequence goes on from JAFBJQ010000421.1 coordinate 490,660, forward strand.
GTTATGAGTCACTTCATGTTGTTTCATCATGTCTTTCTATGGACGTCCTATGCAACTGTACCAAATGACTTTGTGTTCTACATGGAAACAGAATGAATTTGTATTCTCCCCCACCACCACACAGTACACCTCTGGACTCATCTCCTGACACATTGCCCAGTTAGGATCGTTGACTCCCAGGACCCCCAGACTCCTTTTCTTTATCAGAGTTAAATGGGCCCCCAATCTCTGCTTTGTCCTATCAGAAACCATTAAGATAAAGCAAGAATGTGCAGAACCACAGGCTACTCTCCCCTGCCTGACTTTCCATACCTTCCATTTCCTTTGAAAACAGGCTGATCAGTGATGTAATAGATGTACGCATATCCCCAATACAAAAAGACCGTATGAAGAAGCCAGCTAAAAAGCACTTGTGGTGTTTTCATGTTTTTATATCGGCAGGAATTGAAAGGACTAATAGGAACCATCAGGTAAAAGTAGTAAAATGAGATGCTGTCAGTCACTGAACTAGTTTAACATTGACTTATTTCCAAAGCTGAAAACTGAAATAATAGATTATGTAAACAATTCTCTATAGAAAACAGTCCAAACTGCAATTCTACCTGCCCTCTGCTGAGATAGTACATGCATTATATTCCTTACATGAAAATTTAGACATATTAAAAACATCAAAATCTTTCCTGTTTCCCAACGCTGCAGGTCAATCCATTGGCAAATTTTGCTCCTGTTTACTCACAGTTACTACTTCATTCAGTTCAGCAAATGAAATTCCTTATCCGTGCATAAGGTTTCAAAACCCCTCTCTGCATTGTAACCCCACCCAATACAGAATTCCACTGCATCATTAACATTAACATTAACCACCAACTCTGGAGATTATGGAGAAACAGCAATAGATTTCTACCGGTGATGTCACGTTTGAGTTTGGCGAAAAGGCTGAGTTCATTACAGGGACACACAAGACAGCACAAATAAAAAGCTGCTCCCCACTGCACTGTATACAATGTGCTATCTTTACAATAGCCCTCTTCTTCTGATTGTGATTTCACGTGGCACATAAAGTGACTGCTGTCAAGCAGAGCAGAGCAGAGCAGAGCATAGGGGCTCCCTCACCGCCGCAACAATGAGCAGATTTATCATCACTCCCACAACAGAGTGACTGGAGGATTTGCTGTTCAGCAGGTGCCTTGGCCTGTACTGTAAATAAGATGACAGTGATACCTATCAGAGGCTTGGATGTGGAAAAGAGAGCAACCTGGCGCCAGTACAATGAAAAGAAGAGAGAATGAAAAAAATATACACAAGGCCTTACTGAGTTATACTGCTGAAGTAATAAAAGAAACTGATGATGTGAAAACCAGTAAAGCTTTTTATAAAACTCTCTTTAATCCCATTATATTACATTAACACACCAAAATGGTGTCAATCAATTGTTTGAATCAATTTTAGTAATGGATCAGTTGGTTGTGTAATGCAAAGGAATTCCTCACAGCGTAGACACTGGAAACAGCTTTGCTCATCTGTTTGGAGATTCTTAGCCTGTTTTAGCTCTTGTTTTAGTTTTTACAGCAAGTCACTACTTCCACAAAGATTCATTTCCACCACTGGCTGACAGTTGTTTTTTTTTTTTTCAGTAAAAGCTGACAGACCCACTGTACTAACTACCTGTCCAGCATTGAGGCACAAAGGTAACATGAGCATCGATTAAACAGTCAAATTTTTAAAGCTAATGATGACATTATATATGAGAGAGTATACAAACATACCTTCTGTCAAAATTTGATTGATGACCCTGACCTCCAAGTGAACCGCCCCCAACCGCAAACCCC
>JAFBJQ010000427.1:0-27500 GCA_016785345.1 Trinectes maculatus
AGGTCAACAAGATGAGAGCTAAGAGCCGTGACTCTGGCAAGGTAAGTATGAAAGCTTGTGTGTTAAACAAATGTGAAAGAATAACTGTGAGGTAAATGTGTTTGAAATGAACCTGACCAAACCACAACTTTTTCTGTTTTTAGGGAAAAGAAGCGGCTGAGTAAAGTGTGCTGGCTGACTGCATCTTTCATCATATAATATGATGTAAAATATGCTGTAAAAATAAAATTTCTGGTCATTGCTCATAAAGTGTTGTCTGTGGACTTATTTACAAATATGTCCATTTGTATTCAGTGAAAATCCACAAAGTTTTATACTGAATGTCTGTATAAATAATAATAAAAAAATCAGGAAATGCTTGGTGATGCCTAAAAATAATGGGTTAGCTAATCCAGTTGCCTCAGGGAGACAGACTTAACCTTGCTAACAATAACCCAATGGTAAATACAAGTCTTTTAACCAATGGCTACGTTTGCAACTTAAAGTTAGCCACTCATTTGCTGTAGCAAACATGACAAGTTAAGCTAATAACTCAGCCTGGTTAACTAGCTGGCTAAAATGAAAATAGGAAACAACTACAATACACTACATTAACTATTACTGATAGTCAATAAACACAGTCATTGCTGTAATTTCTATTTGTTAAAAGAAACAACCTGCATTCACGATTAAAGAATAAAAACAAGTGAATTAATATATTAAACTTTATAATTGGCTTACCGTGGCGACGGACATCACCAATGTTTGTGACTTTTTGGCTAGCTAGCGCCGCGGTATTTTCAAACGCCGTAAGTGATGACGTAGCACGTACACCAGAGCAACAGGGATTTGAGCACTGTTTCAGCGATTATAGTTATATTTATGTATTCATTTATTTAGGTTAGGATTGTATTTTTCCGTAAATGGATTAACACAGTAAAATTAGGAACATATAAAATGACTATGTTGATATTTTACAACCTAACTGCAGTCTCCAGAGGGCTGATGGGGAAACACCTGTCGACGGCTCTCAAACATATAAATAAGTGGTGCCATAGCGACCTCTAGGGGATTTACTCATTCACTAACATGGAGTGGTCTGGCAGCAAATTTTAAGTTAATTTATAGATTTCTGGAATTCAAAATACATGTATCTCTTTAGAACAATAACAAACTAAAAAATGTTTTACGGGTTAAGATGGAAATAACCAAATTTTAATGATACTGATGGGGACTGCTTCATATCAAATGGTCATTTTATTGACCAGGATTTTGTTGTGGGCATTATCATTGTGAAATACTGAACATACACATTGCTTCATTTGTCATTGTTAATTTCAGTGACTTGTTGAGCAGAGGTAGGAGACAGACACGCCTTACAGGAGAGCTCATACTGTAAGCTAATGGAGTCGCTAGAAGCCAAAACACCCTCCAACCAACAGCAAAAAACAAACATTAGCTACGAATGCGTTTAACTGGGGGAGTGTGCTCAGGAACAGGAGTACACTGTTTGCTATCTACCATGAAGGAAAAAACATATTTGTTTTCGTATTATTTATTTTATTTAGCATCTTTCAAAACGGCTGTAACAAAATGCTTCAAAAAAAGGGCAACTTACGAAAGCCACCAACTTCAAAAACAAACAAAATAATGTATCAGACAAGAATATAATATATTAATTACTATACAGTTCTTTTGCATTTGGTTTTGCTTTTTCACAATAAGGCCACTCATAGGTCCTTGTCAAGGTATGATGTCATTTCATGGTGTTTCATGGTTCTTTCTGGGCTACTCCTCTGCCACACCCACTTAGAAGAAAGTCTGGTTTCTTAGCCTTTGGCTAATTCTTATTTAGAAATGCTGAATTAACTTATCACCCACCACTTCAATTTAAGATTTAAAAATGCATTGCAGTAGAGCAGCACAGTATCAAGATACATATTAAAATGATACAAGCAGCACTGTTACTCAGTGATTAAAGTAAACATCCAGAGCGAGGGGTGAAAAAGTCAGATTAATAATGTCAATAAGAATTAATGCTAAAAAGAAGCAGTGGGCGTAGACACACTCGCATCACAGTTTGTCATTAAATACAAGCAGGTATGGGAAACCAGGAAGTGCAGGGAAAGGGGTTAATGTGCTACAGCTCAGATGAGCAGGCCATGCCACTTTGCAACTGGCTGGCGAACTGAGCGCATCATCAAGTTCCAGTGCTTGTCCTCCTTCCCCACAGTCAACTGTCCCATCAGATGTTTGGTTGATTTCCAGCTCGTGTGAGTCTCATACACAGAAACCATTATTTTACAACGCTCCAGAGGAAACTCAGGCAGCGAGAACATGACCACCTCATTGAAGATTGTCACCAGGCAGCGGGCCACCACTGAGGTCTTTTGGTACCTCAACTTGTATTGATTGCACTGGACGCTGATCCTGGCATACAGGGCTATGCAACACAAGGAAGACACATTTGTAACTGTATCTAAGACTGCACATGTGGGGGCAGCTGAGGGCTTTATTTCTGACGATGTTTTGGTATTTACCAGCATCTGAGCATATCTCAGTGAGGACTGTCCTGACCTTTAACAGACCAACTTCTAGCCTCTGAGAAGTGGGGAGATACTTGAGAGACAGCAGCACTTCTCCTACAATATCCTGTCCATACAATGAGAGGATCAACACCGCAGCATAATGCACAATTAATGTTAATTGAAAGATGGATTCCACCTATGAGTAGTTGGAATCAATAGTAAAATTATTGGTAGCAACATTTGTGATACCTGAGTTGGTGTTTATGTTGTTAATCTCCGTCTAACAACATAAAGACCACAGTCTCCGGTTTCAGATTTACCTTTTGGGGTATCTGCAGTTCCTCATGCAGCTCCAGAGGGTGGGAGATGTTGAGCTGCCCAAGACGTACCCTCACTTCTCCCAACACAGAGCGTCTGGAGAATTTATCAAAATCCCACACCTAAGATGCACACGACAGACAATTTACTCAGAAAATCACACTATATGAAGACTGTACATATTCTCTCATTTTCATCTTAGTGCACACCTTGTAGTGTATAGCCATAGGAGCATTTACGGTTGAAAACTATTTTGACCTTGCAGTGTATGATACTTTAGATGCAGTTTTAATAATTACAGTGTCTTGTTAGTGTAGGTAAAATGTCTCCTGGTCATACTTATAGGATAAGGTTTCAGTGCTATGGAGAGTCAGAGATGTGAATTGCAGGACCTCCATCCTGAGACTGATGAGATGAAGCGCTTCTTTATCCTGTTGCAGAATACAGCTGAACTGATCTCCAAATAAAGGGTTACAGCTGCCTTTCACAATGCGAGTCTGCCACTCCTGCAACACTGTCCACAGACTCTGCACTTTCCCTTCACCCTGAGAGGATCACAGCGATAATCCATGACACCTTCTGTCAGTATAAAGACACCATGTGATATATCCTTGAACAATTAACATGCAAAAAGAGTAACATTAAATCTAACACAAAATATTGAGGCATTGGATCTATCCAACAGAGTCACTTTCATGATCAAACAGTGGTTCTGAGTAGCATAAAAACATAAAAACATGACAATTTACATCCTATGTCACTTTACTGACAAAATTACCTCCTCGTCCCTACAGCCCTCTGCTTCCCCCCCATCCGATCCTGCCCACATGAGTCGTATCTTGACAAATGGCTGAAGGCCACAGTTCGGGCTCTGCTCTATAAGCCCCTCCACCTGCAAAACAGTGACCACCAGGCGGGACTCCAACGGGTCATAGTAGACAGAAAATCGAAGCGATCCTTCAACCTGCCACAAGAACAAGTGTTAACAGTGCTTCAAAATTCATATTACAGTCTTTCGTAATGTCCCTCACTGTACTGCCAGTATAAGCTAGGATGCAGACATGGGCATGGCCGTGTGAAATAGGGTACAATTAAAGTATTGTGATTATGTTTATGTAGCTATGGGTTTCAGATAAAATAATCAGATAAAATGAAGTTGTATCAAAGACTTGAGTTGCGTTTGAAGATAAAGAAATGTATCAGACATTAAGTTTAGAGGAGTGTCACATTGCAACAGGACATACAGTAATGTCAGTACCTTTTTCACTTTGGCCTGCTCTCCCAGTTCTCCATCAGTCTGGCTGGAGTCTGAGAAATTTAACGGGATCTGAGGCAAACAGCGATTCAGCCTGTAGACCTCATTGCTGACATTCTCCACCTGGAGAGCAGGCACATGAATGCACCGCATTCCACAGTGGTGTTACTAACAGCTACAGCACCTCCAACACATCCCACAAAACTCTCCTTTATTTAAACAAGTGTGCTCATTAATCTTTATGTACATAATGAGTGTCGCCTTTTTGAAGCCTCAACAAGGTCTGAAAAACATAACAAGAACATCTGAGGACACAATCCCATTTTTTTTTTTGTTCAACCAGGGCATTAAACAGACAGAGAACAAATTTAACATTAGTGGGGAAGTTTCAAAGAAGGCAGCAAAAACGAAAACAAGAAAACCCCAAGTCTTGAATACTTTATTAAAACATCCTTCTGGTGTTTGGTGGTGGACTCTTATAGACAAAAGAAATATTAATAATTAAATAATCTTCTCCAAGACCACTTCACTGTCATCTTGCTGTTTTAAGAGCTGTAAAATCGCTGTAATATTTAACTAATGTGGATTGTTTCACTAAAACTTTAACTTTTCTTAATATTACTTTTCTTAATATAACTGAATTTTTGTCAACATTGCCAAAAAGTGTAAGCCTTTAAATCTTTACATATAATGTTACATCACTTTGCATGAGCTCATACTGACTTTATTATTATTATTATATTATTATATTTTGATCCTACCACTATAAAGTCTAGAAAATAATTCTAGTCTAGTTGTGTGTCAGTCAATAACGAGGGTCCACAATGTGAGACTGTGTAGCCTGCAGAGAGCAGGTTAGACAGGAGACACAGGCTTCTTTGAAATCTATTGCCTTATTATGTAAAAAAGGTATACACACACCCGCGCATGCACATATACACACACACACACTTGCCTCACAAACTGTCACTTTCTCACATATATTACCATTTGGAGGCCACATGCATGGCTAATTATAATGATCGAATGTGTGAACAGATGGCCTGACGTGTACTTAAAGATGCTTTGACAAAAACATAAACAAGTGTGCGCCCTCCTTACACAACCCAGTTTGTCACTAATCATGATCCACCAGCACATCTCGCTTACCTGTGTACATGGAGCCCCTGAGCATTTCCCTGCTGTTGTCGCCTTTGAGTAATAGGTGTCACTTGTGTCACTGTTCACTAGAGAAAAAAAAAACCAACAGACAGGACTTAGTTTATGTCAGACACAAAGCGTAATCAGCCTGTTCTGTAATGTTCAGTAGTGTCTCCTCTCACATGCAGCCTGCCGGGTGTATGCAGTGGGTGTCCGGGTGCAGTATCTGAAGGTCTGCCAGGCCAAGATGCCCAGGGCCAGCAGAAGCAGAGTCACAGAGATGCCCAGGAGGCTGTACTTGACCATGTCCGAAAACGGCATCTTCAGCTCCGCTGAAAGCTGCCCCACAGAGCCTGGAAAGTCCATTATAGTGACCATGACTCCCTGCCTCCATGTGGTCTACGCAGACCCGAGGTTTGTGATGGACTCCAATCCTAATACAAACACACATAGAAAGGAAAAATACTCAGTTAAGAAAACAGCAGTGCCATTTTATTTTTTTATATATATATATATATATATATATATATATATATATATATATATATAAAAGGAGCGAATGTGACTTGGCTGTAAATAGGAAAGATTATCTCCTATCAGAAACAGCAAAGTCAAACTGTGGCCGTCCTGCTCACACTTCTCAATACATGTGACAAACACGGTAAAAGAACAATCTGAAAAGAAGCAGCTAAACTCCATATGAAAGCAGAGTCAGCTGTTGCACAACGTTGCGCGTCAAACCTCACATTTTAACTGCCAAATGATACATACAAACAGAACTTTCACTGGCGTGCATGAAAATCATGATCTAATATGCTGTCCCCTAAAACACAAACATTTACCTGTGGTAAGCAGCAAGAATTCAGCTCATCTTTCCTCAGAGGAATCCTTGTATCCCCCTCTGTTATCGATCCATGCAGTGAGAACGTTTCTGCCAGTGAAACACTAACTAGCACCTTATCATATAACCGTTCTCCTGTTTTGCACACTCTTACACACACACACACCCACACACCCACACTCCTGTCTACTCTCCTGTCTGACTTCCTGAACACCATTCCCAACAAACCGGTTTGATAACAGTAAAATAATATTTGAGGGAGCTTCACGTGAGATGATCCAGGCTCTGTCCATTTTAAAGACTCCATTACATTAACTGTCATGTTTTTCTTTCCTCATATACAGTATTTATAATACAGTATTTATAATGATACAGCCAGTAGGTGTAGTGTACTAGCTCTTAAATGTACATTAGACTTTAGGTACATACAAAAGTGAAGTTGCCTGGTCAACTTGAGTTCAGCTTTTTTTCAGTGGCTGCTCTGCTTTATCATTTAACTGTAACCAAAGCAGCTGCACTGCAGGTGTAGTAAACTGACCACGATAAGGAGATACTCTACTGTTTTTTTTAAAAAACTCCAGCAGGGTCAGTGGCACTGAGACACAATTGCAGCTAAAAGCTTTTCATTGTCATCTCCATCGTGCAGAATCATCACCAACTGTTGTGCAGGGGCCAGCTGTTGACAGAAAGGCATGCAGTGGAAAGAGGAAGTATCCCCAAGAAGGTGCCTGCAGCAGTTAACGCATTGTGTCTGGTCAAAGTGTCGAAAGACAAAGATACAAAACTGTCATTTCAAGAATCAGGAAGAAGAACATTGTTTAAACTTCCTTGTTTCTGTTTTGAGATCAGATAGGGTTAGGGTCTGAGATTGCCTACAGAGATATAATCATCATCATCATCATCATCATCATCATCATCATCACAGCTGTATTTCTATAACAAGCCTTAATAACACAACACTGCTTCAAATGGTTGTAAATGAGATCAATTGGTAAGAGTAGGAGAAATTGATGGGTAATAGGTAACAGTGTCATGGACATTATATTACTGTTTCACAAAAGGTTTCACAAAGACAGTAAAATAATAATAATAAGTAATAGTCTGAAAGGTAACACGTATTAACAGAATCCACAAATGCAGAGATGGTAAGCTATATTTTAAATACAGTGGACACCCTGCATCATATTCTAACTTTGTACTTCAAACTGTGGAGAATAAACCTTACTGAGGTGAGGTGAGAGGAAGCAATAAAACTGGAAAATCTACTATTCCAGGTTTTAGTGGCCAATAAATATTTGAGCATGACATTTTTTAAATTAGTTTAAATGTTTAACGTTTGGGTTTTGTTGTTTTCAGAAAATAACACCTGGATAAAACATGGCAGTTTTATGGTCGTTACAGTTCAGCTTTGTATAAGAAGCAGAACTTTATTTATATTAAAATGCAGCCTTGTAGCGGAACAATGTATGTTCTGTATATTATCTGGCCTGATACACAAGCTGCACAATCTACCCAACTGTACTTACGAACATGCTGAAGTAATTGAACACAAGTGTTTTCCTATAATTAAGTCCCATTTAGGTGAACTATATGAGATTTCTTCAGATGAAGGTGAAGCTGTAGGGAGGAATAACGAACTCTTGCCATTAATACATTCGTCTTTGCATAGTCAAAGATGATCGGGACTAACAAAACACCCTGAGGTTCATGATTTCATCACGCCCTGTGCTCCTAATGAGTCCTAAAGTTGATCTAGACCCTTACCTCAGACCCCCCTCATGTTGTCATGGTGCGGACCGTGTCTGGGTGTATGGCCATAAAGAGAATCCCATCAGGCTTCAAGGCTCATCATGTTTAGGGCAGTCTGAGGAGGAATGCATGTAAAATATTACCAGGCAGCCTTATGCAAAACGCAAACCACTATTAGTGCGGTTCAACCCAGCAGCGCAGCAGCTGATCAGGACTGCTAAATGTTATTTTCAACACGTCATACGTCTTTAATAGCAAAATGATTATAACTTTCCTTTATTTACCTTCCTTCTTCAAGCACATCAGACACATCTTGTGAGAACACCGTGGATGTCCTATAGGAGTAACATTTACAGCTGTTTGCTAGCCCCCAAATACTGGAGAATCCTCTGTCAGGGTAAAAACACATCACAGTGTACAGGTAGAAATGTAGGGTTGGTCTTACCCCCAGGTGGCAGCAATACTACATTTTAGAGTCAAAGTCTAACACTACACACACACACACACACAATAATTTTTTTTTCAAGAATTTACCAAATCACTAATTGTTGTTTTTTTCCCCCTCACAGAATGGTGCAACAATAATTTTGATACACTTCAAATGACACGATTTAAGGTCCCAGCCCATAGTGGTGTAGTGGCAGTGGCCTCGGCTCGATGTGAGTCCTTGTTGACTTGTATTTGATCACTGTAGTTGGAGCTTTGGGCTGCAGTGTGGCCTTGTAGTTTCAGACACTGCCCTTCATTTGGAGCCAACTGTGTGTCAGCAAAGCATCTGCCCTGCTGACACGAGTTTCTGCCAGCTCCAAGTGTCGCTGTGTAATAAGCCCTGTACTCTGAGACCAACTGAAGGGAAACTTTTAATTAATATTTATGGAATGCAGTCTGTCCTGGGCCACGGGGTTTGTCTGTGTTTGTTTTTTTCCTTCAAGGTCATCTTTTGATCATTGTTGTGCATCATTTACTAAATGAACTGCACTTTACATCCTGCAGAAAATAGAGATGTGGTATAGTTTTTTGTGTGTGTGTCACCATGAAGCTCCACTGCCCCCCGAGCACAAATAACTAACATTACCTTGGTGATCATTATAGGAGCCACAGCAATGGTGTGGATGTTTTCTACCATCTTCTCTGCTGACACAGGTCACATCAATGCCCGTGTTGTTTCTCAGACAGTTCAGACCCCCATCTTGGTGCAGCCAGCTGATCTCCTCCGCTCTCATCTGATGAAGACACACACTGGCAATGCAAATCTCCACAGACTAACAACAGAGCTTATGGGGAAAAAAGTAATATGACCAAAAAAATGAATACTTTTAGCAGGTATTATAAAGTGTTTTGTTTTCTCTTACCCAGAGTGAACATGTGGCTGCTGGGGTAGTTCCTATCATTTCTGAGGGTGTGTATATGTACACACACACACTCACACATATATGCACCCCTTATTGCTAATGACAGATAACGTGTTCTCGCGACACGGATTAGCTAACAAGATGTTAGCTAAACACAGTTAGCTAACGAGGTGTTTAGCTAAACAGGCGGAAATCCCACGGGAAGCGAGTGGGCGGGGTCAAGACACCTAAAAAGTAAAGGTATGTAGTATGTGTGTATATGTGTAGGTTTAAATAACTTAACAAAGTAAACACTTGGGCAGATTACAAATGTAGAACGATACATTTTAAGTTTTGACTTAAAATTAACACTTACCAAAACTTAAGTGGTTTGGTCCATTGGCGTTCGTTAAAAAATAAATATCTAAATAAAAAAAACTATAAAACATCACTATAACACCATCGGTGGTACAGTCCGCCGGTAGGTGGCAGGATTGTTCCACCTTTATGTAACATATAGACATATACAGTATATTACATAATATGAGATGACAGTAAATTACATTATGACACTAAAAATAAAAAACGAAATAATGAAACGTTTAATGGTCAGATATACATCTTTGATGTCTGAAAAGAGGTAATAAATTATGCCATAAAGCTATTAACCTAAAGAAATGGGTTTTATGGGGAGTAACGTACAGTGTAAAAGGTTTTCCTTGTGGTATTAACAATAAATACTGTGTCAGAAAACAGCCATTGTTTTTAAGTGTATTAGTCCCGGTTATTGTGTTTTACAGTCCTGTTAGTACCTGTATAATCATATTTATACCATAATAACCGGATCTTCACCTTTATGGGATAATTAGACAGAAGAAAGGGGGCACTGTCGAAAAATCAAATTTATCTGAAAGTTTGTTTTTGGAATATATTTGCAATTAGATGGTTGGGTTTTTGATGAATGAGGGGATATACTGTTTGTTTTCGCCTGTTTCTCTTCAAACACTGAAGATGGAGGTGCAGAGCTGACAGTACAGCTGATGGAGCTTACACAGAGTCACAGCACACAGATGGTTTCCCTGGCAGCCTCCTCGGTCCAGATTTCCTTAAAGCTTCTGGTGCTTGGGAGTAGCAGATATTCCTGGTCTCCTCCGGGTCAGTTAATTTGGATTTTGGCTTCTATTCTCCCATTTACAGACACATTCATTTGGCACAGAGCCCATGGTGCAGATGATGAGCTGGTAGAGGAACAATGTGTGGTGAAGAGCAGTGCTCCTGGAGCTGGAGGCTGTTAACTGGCTCACCTAAGCAAACGCAGTGCTGAGGTATTGTCTCTACACAAAATCCAACAATCAGTTAATTGCTCATTGCAGACTGGGCGCCGTCTGCCCAGTAATCAGTGCAGACCGCACACTGTGGACACTATGTCATTATATTTCCATTCTGCTACTTGAAACATTTTCTTCACCAAACCAAAATCACATAATGAATGATGTGCAGACTATGTCCACCAGATTTTATTTTACTCTTGTATTGTTTGAAACAGCTGCCTCAGAGTTACACTGACTGAAAATACCCACTTCAAAGTAGCCGCAGATGTCTGGCACATGTGTATTTGAAGTGCGTATATGTCCGAGTTGTTTGTAGTAAAGGTTCTGTGTATCATCCAGCCCGATAAACACTCATTTTATCATTATACTGTAAATCACAATTTAAAGAGCATAGGGACTTTTTCTCACTTACAACACATGCAACGTGAGAAAATGACATGGTTTGAGTCATGTCTGCACCTAAATATGGCAGTATTGATTATTTTATAGTACTTCCTTTTGCCATATCCCATAAGGATCCTCTTTCATATGTTCTTCCTGAATCATTCAATATTGGACTAGTGGTAAGAACTAAACATTAGCGGGCCACTGGGACGTTGTTAGGAGACCTGCAAAAGACTGAGGCAGGATAAACATCACTGGCAATCTTCAAACAAGTCACAGAAAGGAGGTATTCATTTCTGCAACCATTTCAGTGTTTTGGATTTCCAATAGAGTGATCTCATAGAAAACCTCACTGCACAGGTTCCTCTGGGCAGGCTAATATGACTCTGGGCCACTGCCAACACTAAATGTATGTCTATATAAATTATAATAATTTTGCATCCTTGGCATAAAAATGCTTGTAAGTGAGAATGATTATGAATTAAAAGAAGATAAATTATGGTGTTTTTTTTTAACGCACAGTTAATCATTTTGTGGAAACAATTTGATTTATTGCCCTTGACTATAATCTACTGTTTTTGGATTCATCCAGGAACCATCCTGCCTGACCCTTGCCACCTTCTGGCTTTTTACAAGAAATAGCATTAAATTCTGCATATAACCACCATTAAGAAAACATAATTAAGCTTACTTGAAAACACATCCATTTAAACCCCAAAAGGTTAACTGTGTGTTTCAGTGAGTCATGTCAGAGACACACAGTGTTGTGATGAAGTGGGGGAATGAGCTGGTGGGATAAAAGATGGTGGTTTGGCCAAGCTAACATTTGGTGTTATGAATTCTTCCTAAGGAATCTACTGTTTATTGTTATACACAAATAAAAAACACATGATCAACAGTCATCAGACCTCATACAAGCATGATTTTTTTTGTTTGCATATGTGCCGTGTGCGGGATTCACATGTATCTAGGTTGGAACATCCATTTTAAATCACTTCTTTAATTCAAATGTGCTATATTTAAAGCGATCATAAATAAAACACCAGGGTTCATTTCATCAGTGAATAAATCATTGCAGTAACCCTCTTATATTCATATGCTCTTCCCTGCTTTTTTTCCCTCTCTGCAGCTTTTGGCTTTTGCCTCCAATCTTCATCACGATCCATTTGTTTGCTTGTAGGACAGAAACACTGGAGCTGCAGGAAAACTTCTCAACTGAGACAGAATGACCTTCAAATTCATGTGACATAATCCCAGAGGGAGGAATCCAGCAGGAAGCAATGCTTCACCTACACTCACAATCAGCGACCTGCTGGTGGCGCTAGACATAGAGTCAAAAGCAGTCTAGTTAATCCACTGAAGACCAGTATGGAAACATATGAGGTACGTATGTGAGTCATACAAAAAGCTTGTGCCAGCTCTCACTATCACGTAACAGCCCTTTTATTTGATACTTCATTGAATTATTAGACACATCTCGACATTTCCACGGCCCTGAATGTCTATGCTGGAATTTTTAATTTAATATAATTAACACCCCCCTCCCCCCGCCGCCTTTTCTTCTGTAATTATGTTTGTTTATGTTTTGCACATATGTATATATGTGTGTATGTATATACGCTTGCTTATTATATCATTCAATACTCTTATTGTGACAGCCAGATGATCAGATGTGGATGTTTTTATAGGTCAGGCCAGTGATAGGGCGTAGAGCTGTCCAGGGCGTGTCAGCTGACACACGACACACAAGGATACGTGCTGTAACTCAGTCTCTGGTTTGGAGTGTGTATTTTTAGTTTGTCGTTTAACTCTTTGTGCAGATCTAAATATAGCCGAAGAACAAAGATCAGCCTGCATCTGTTTGACGAGTCTGAATTTAAATGTGAATTGGAGGTGGGACTTCAGTAGATTGCATGTTTTCGTTCTCTCAGACTCATCCTGCAGTGTCATGCAGAAGCCCAGCTTCCCAACCGCTGCACCACCACTGCAGCTTCAGCAAAATCTTTAATCCGATTGACATCCTCTTCAAAAACTATCAGCGGGTGATGTTTAATGACGTGCACTTGGAAGAGATCGTTCCCAAAAATGTCCACCCTTTGTCCATATGTTATTTTATAAGTACACTGCCTTGTTTGACAACTGTTTACTCAGCAAGCAGACGGTGAGTGGAGATCTCACGCTGTTGGAGTGAGCGTGTGAATGAGTGAAACAGCTGAGTTGACAGTTTCAGCTGCTGGGATTTAATCAGTTGATGCTGAGCCTCACCTGGAACTCGGAGATGTTTCTCTCAGTGCAGCTGCAGGTGTGAGGAGCTGAAGGAGGACGTGAGCTCTCTTCTTCTGCTCCACGTTCAACGGCGTCCTCACATTTAACGTTGTCCCGCTCTTTTCAGTCTTTCTTAACAATATTTTTTCGTCCCGTTGCCTCGGTGATATGTTCTTTCCTGCTGCAGCCGCACAACATATACAGAGTCAAGTGCTTGTGATTAATTGATGTTGGTGTGCACGGGCTCCGCGGTGAGACAGGATCTGGCGCTCGTGTGCCTGCTGTATTATTCAGATTGCTTTAAAAGCATGTCAACTCAATTACAGGGGTTTTACTAGAAACCTCGTGTCCTGTCCTACTGCCTTAGGAGTAACGTTTCAGACCAGGAGCAGGGAAAAGCTCCTACACTGGAAAAACATTCAGACTTCCAGTATACAGCTGGAAAACAAAACAGTGGTCAGCACAACAATGGTTTCTGGTTGTTGTTGTGGGTCATTTTTGAGGTGTGTGTAGTCATTTGGTCATTTAGTTTCCCCAAATTTGACTTTTTTTTAAATCACTGAACCTCCCATTACTTTTGGAACCATTTAAAATGAGACTTTGCAAACCTGACATTTTGCCACCGTTTAATATCGCTCCACTCGCCTCGTCCTGTCAGCACGCTCTCAGGGAGGAATTACAGAATTCTGCATTCTGACCATGTTCCATCATCTTCCTGGTTACAGTTTGCAGGTTGAAGTAACTCAAGTCTGAGGCCGTGCGCCTTGATGAAACAGTCAGGTTGGTGCAAAGGTCACAGCAGCAGCAGAGGGTCATCTCGACTGTGATGCAAGAGTCAAAAATCCAATTCATGACATTTCAACACCGGTTTTATCTTAAGACATTTTTAATATTTCATATTTTCATTTGACAGTATCAGCCAAAAACAAACGCTGAAAATGAAAATCATATCATGGCCATTGT
Source organism: Trinectes maculatus (assembly GCA_016785345.1). Classification (NCBI taxonomy): domain Eukaryota; kingdom Metazoa; phylum Chordata; class Actinopteri; order Pleuronectiformes; family Achiridae; genus Trinectes; species Trinectes maculatus. Next base: position 14,085 of record JAFBJQ010000427.1, read on the forward strand.
ATGGAGGAGTTTTAATGGATTCAGGGGCTTCGGGACGAAGAGAGGTGGAAAAACAATATCAGTTCCATCACAGACTATAAATTAGATCATTTCAAAGAGCTGTCTGCAGTTTTTTTAGACTATATATACTGTATATATATTATATCTAATGCAAAGTTGACAGAGCGAGGGGAATGACGGGGTCAGTGAAGCTGGGGTCAAGGTTCAGAGGTTATCAACCAGTCATACGTTCGGGGGAATAGAGAGTCAATAGTGAGACACAACATGAGAGGCAGAGACGGGGATGAGGTCAGAAGTGGGGAAGGACATCGAGGAGAGATGAGCAGGCAGAAAGCTAAAGGTCAGGGAGAGGTCACTGAGAGGTCACTGACAGGGTGTCGGGGGTCAGGGAGTAATTACCAGTGGACTTGTCATTCATTCTGAAGATGTAACTTTAGGGCAGGTTTGGGAAAATGAGGGCGGGGGGGGGGTCAGGCAGAGAAAATTTTGATATGCAACAAGAGAGGAGAAAGGAGTCACATGATTGGCTCCCTGCAGAGCACAATCTCCAGCTCGCCACGGTAGAGCTTCCCGCCGTCAGAGAGGCTCATGATGCTCTGCTTGTAGCCCGTCAGGTTCTTCGGGTCCACATCCTGAACAAGAGACAGGGAGGTCACATACAGCTGAGGTCAACATGAGAAACGCAGGTCATAGGTCATCGGCACGCGCGGAACCCCATCGTCTCACCTTCTTATTTGTCTGGTAGAGGTCTCGTAGCAGAGCGTCCAGCTCCTGCTCGTCGATGTAGCCGTTCCCATCCTGAAAGGAGTCATCACAAACACACCGGGAATGTTAGTGTCATCTCCAAACAGACAGGCGCGACTTAACAGAGAGGAAAAACATGGCTGAAATGACGTGGATGCAAAATGCAATTATACAGCGGAACAGTGTGTATTTGTTGTTTCCTAATCCCCGCGCACCAGCTACGTTTGGATTCTTTTACTTAACATCATTCAATATTTAATGGACGTCATTATGAATGCACCAGCCAAATGGCCATTCATGAATAATGATTCAAAAAAAAAAAGACGCTCCATTGACAGGCCTGTAGAGGGGGTTAGCGGGAGAGCTGGGAAGTGGAGCCTCTCTGCTAATTAACGAGTTGTGTCTCAGTAGTGTTAAGAATTTGATGCCGGGGAGTGAATCTAAATCGTTGGACACGTTTCTCTGGCGAGTGGCACCAAACCATGTTCTGTTCATCTGGGCTCCGCTCTCATCGTGACTTCAGAGCGCCGGTTCTTGCCAGTGTTATTTATTAACGCTGGAAAATGCTCCTGACTGAAATGTGTTCCCAGATTTTTGGAGAATAAAAAGTGAATTCTGTTCATTTTCCCCTTTGAGGATGACGGAATGTGCAGTTATGGAAAAACACGGCGAGGTCAGCCTGCGTCGGAACGTCCAGCCGAGCAGCTCCACCTCACGCCGACCACAGTGAAACGAATCACACACATAACTGGCGGTGCTCCAGTTATCTACAGAGAGCGTCTGCATGTGCAGTCTGCAGTCGCTTATCTATAATTGAATATTCAACCCTGTGCATTGCAGGTCCAAGCCATGACATGAACATGCAACGCAAACCTCCTACTGCTGTGAAGGCCTCTCTATGGTGACGCCTGGTCTCCTTCCTTCATGTCAGGGCTGGTTCTCCTGACTGAGACCAAGACAGCGGACTGAGGTTTTAAATGATTTCTGTTATTGAAATAAAACAATCCGGCTCGTCAGACCTGTGTCGCGCAGGTTTTCAAGCCATGTAACTAAATCGTCAGATCAAATCCAGTGCTTCTTAAATGATCCTTTTAAATGAGGCAAATTATATACATTACATACATAATGAAAAATGAGGTCGCCACGAAAACTACTTATTACTGATTTGTCAGTACTAAGGCATAAAGTTACTACATGCACTCTTTATTTTGGTGATCATTGAAGTATTTCAGCCATAACGTTGACAATACAGGAAACAAATGAGGTAACGAACGCACTGATGCAACTCGTTAACACGTTATTTAAATAGAGTCGGACCACTTATAGCTGCCTAACTCATATGTCCTAAACATCATGAATGATTTAGCGGTGTACACTGTGCTGCTCTGCGTGTCCCTTCCTGTTGTCGCCCCACAACTATTTACTGCTAATGTGGAGAATGACGGTGACATTCAGAGAACCACTGTTCAATCAGCCTGGCTGGTTTCCATGGGGACATGAGTGCACGCCTCCCTGAGGGGAACGCCTCTGGTAATGTGCACATTCACCATTTAGGCGAAATGGAAACTTCAACACAAACAGTGCTACGTCCTCTCCACAACAAATCTATTTGTATTTGACTCTGTTATGATTCTTTTTGTTTGTTGGTTTGTGTAAGTATAAGCCATTGATTTTCCTAAGTCGGCTGACTGAGCTATTTGATGGGGATTAAGGTTCTGCATATGCATTAAAGACACAAACCTGCTTGACTGGTACAACTCCACTTCAATCTACACCTACCAGTGTACAACAACCATTTTATTTATTCTATTTAAAATAAAACTTTTTTTTCCCATGGAGACCAGTTGTAACTATCCATAATGTACAGTGAAGCTCCGAAAATATTGAAAGATCCCTTTTTTTGCAGGCTGGCTCAAATCCTTTATGGGAATAATGGAGGTCAGCGGGATGAAACCCCTGTGATACAGTTACAGAAAGCTATTAAAACGCAGGGTAACCCTGGAGTCAGGCCAGGCTTCAGCTGTGTGTGTGTGTGTGTGTGTGTGTGTGTGTGTGTGTGTGTGTGTGTCCTACCTTGTCATAGTATGTGAAGATGGCATTGAACTGCTCGCTGGTCAACTTCACACCCTGCAAAAACAAGGTCTGAGTTTCACTACGAGACAACAAACAGTCAAAGTCACAGTCAAAGTTTCTATGAATATTAAAAGCAGAGGCTTCGCCCCATCAGTTATTTCAGTGGCATTAATTGTTGGTGCAAACGAGCTGCTGTGTGCACGGTGCTTCTTTCTTACCTGGAATTTGAGTAAGAAGTTCTCCTGAACGGGGAGAAGCCTGCGGGAGAGGAGAAGTTCATTAGCAGACACAATAGCTGTTCAATTATTCAAATCCGTCAGCAGGCAAATTTATATAGTGAGCAGAAGCAAGTAAAATTACCTCGCCATCTCCGACAGGCCCAACTTCCCATCTCCATTCAGATCAAACATCTTCAGCTACAAAGAGGCGACAGAACAGAGATAGAAAAAGAGACAGAGCAGAGAAACCGAATGGAAAGTTGTTGTTTTTTTTTTACAGATGCTGTCAAGATGAAGGTGAAATGCTGTTCCATGAATCTCAGCAACGCCTCAGTAGCCAAAAAATATAATGGACACGTATAATAGATCCACAACTTGGTTTTAATGTGTATATTTTTGACTGAGGGCCTGTCAATAAAACTATCAGCTGATGCAGCTGTAGGTCAAATGCAGAATAGTGACACAAACAGAAGAGTAAAAAAGTATTTGTGGGAGAATTCGAGGAGCAACGAAGAATCGCGTTTGCTCTCCGAGTTTGCTGAGGAGACTGCTTCAGTGATCCAGGTCAGTGCAGCTCGGCTGCTTGCAGGAAGAAGCAGATGTGAGCACATCTGGGCTGTGAACACATCAGGACACGATGGTCTATGACCACTCAGCCGCACAGCGCCTCTGCCACCAACGCGATAGGCCTCTGTGGTCCTCCAGGCCAGACACACAACTTTCATAAAAACACATGCACATGACTAACAAATTGTTTTTATAGGATTCTTTCTCCTGAGATCAGGAATAATTTGGCCCTAAAAATGTCTCTTTGTGCTGACTTTGTTGTTTTTTGTGTTTTTATACATGTTAAAAAAATAGTTTTGAGGGATTACATTTGGTCTCGGAGTTGAAATATAAGGTTTCTTGCGACTAGTTTGTCTGACAAAATGACACTGAACATAATAAATACTTGATTTGTTGGACAACAGCGCCGCCCCTGTGAGCTTAATATGTACCACTGCATTGATTAATGACTTTTACTGCTGGAGATGTAGATTCATAATAAGTTCACCGATACCACACTGTGTAGGAATAGTGTCAGTGTGTATGAGTCCATGTGTGAGTCTTACTATGGTCTGTGTGTACTCCTGCAGCTTCTTGTCATCATAGTGTCTGTTTGCCTTCTGCAGCAGGTCTGACAGGAAGCCCTGAGAAAGACAGCACAACACAAATAACACACACTGGTCGTGCGTTTTACACACATACAGTATATGGTCATATTTTAAAAACCTATATCGTAAAATCACAATTCATTGTACAGAAACATGTTGAAATTAAAATACTGTGGCGTTTACAGAGTAAACGTAGGAGTAGTAACATGAGGTCAGTAAATATGACCTGATATGACTTGTCCAGTCAGAATAGTGTGATGTTTGTCATGTCTGCTCGCAGACACACTAACGTCTGCGTCCTGCATTTGACCAAAGCGTTTTGAAAGGACACACCTGAGTCGCTCGTCTGCACCCGATCATCCGGAAGCAATGTGATTCCATAACAACCCGAGCGGGCTAATCTGCACATGACCCCATTAATGCTCGTCTGCCCCGCGCCGAGCCCTTTTTTTCCCCCCTTTATGCAATTTGACACAACGTTTCTGAAGAGTGTGGAAATATCTGTGCAGACTGTAAATCTCACCTGGGAAAAAACAACACTCAGGGTGATGGGGGGGGGGGGGGGGGGCATTCCTGTGTCGGGGGGGGGGGGGGGGGGGGGGGGGGCATTCCTGTGTCAGAGCGCTCCTCTGTTGGCTGCGTTAACACAAACCTACTGCAAACATATGGCTGCGGGAGACTTTTCCAGAACATTTCTGGAAAAATGCTTTTTTCTATACCAATGTGTCAATCAAAGGCCTTTTTTTTAAAAAACAAAACATGCAGATTCAAATTAAGCATCTTATTGCAGTAACTGATCATAACATACAAAAAAAATAACCGTTGCTGCCTCTTTTTCTTTTTATTGGTGCAGAACAACATCACACGCAGATGGTGACGTGACGTAAATGCAAACAATTCAACCAAAACAAGACTTGGTACATGAGTTCAAATAGATGCAAACAAAACGTAACAGATAATAAATGGTGGGTTTACATCATTAGAACTTGTACTACACTACTGTCTGGTGATTATTTAGGGTTTGTGCTCTGTCGGTGATGATGTGTGTGTTTGCGTGTGTGTAGATGGGAGAAAAAAAGAAAGAAAAAAAAAGGAAAAACAAAATAAGCACGACTATGAAAACACAAACAGATATTTGTGAAAAAAAGAAAGACATTGCAATACTTGTCATCTTTAAATCGTACTTTTAATCAAAGTATTGCAGTTTATTTGATTTTTTTGATGTTGTTGATGAGTATGATGCATTTTTTAAAAAAAAAACAAAAAAAACAACAAAAACATACCTTCAGTTCATTCGCTTCAATGTAGCCACTGCGGTCTGTGTCATATCGCCGCCATGCCTAGAAAAGAAATCACCAAAACAAAGAGTGCGGTGAATTATCTCTCTCACAAAGAGGCACACACACACACACACACAGACACACACCCTCCACATAAATACACAAAGCCCCCTATGAGTTTGATTTTTCTCTGGTGCCGAGCAGAAATGGTTTCCAGCGGGGACGGCGGCAGAAGACGGGACCGTCACTGTGATCGCACGCTTCTCACTACAATCCCATTCGCCTGGCGCCCACGCCGAGCTGAGGGCGAGGCAGGCCCAAATGAATGAGAGAGAGAGAGAAAGTCATTTTAATGAATGTTTTCATCTAGCAGCTGTCCGTGTCCAGAGAAGATCTCCTTATCAAAGATGGATGGCCTCCTCCACCTCCTCCTCCACCCCCCCACCCTTTGCTGAGAGGAGCTACAGTGGTACAGTGGTTATTCATTATATATGAGTCTGAAAATAGAAGTTTCTGCTTCCTCATTCTTCCCCGTTAAAGCCCCCTCCTCCCCCTCCTCCTCCTCCTCCTCCTCCTCCTCCTCCTCCCCCTCCTCCTCCTCCTCCTCCTCCTCCACCTCGTCCCCCTCCTCCTCCTGATTAATCCCCATCTCTTGTCTTATGTTCTCATACTCTGGCTCAACTTCTCACCGCCATTTCATTTGCGTCCTCTCTGTTCCTGCCCCTGTCCTCTCCCTCTCTCGTTTGCCCTTTGTATCCTTCTCCCCTCTTCCACACCTTCTCTTTCATTCATCCCCCAGCTCTCCTTTCATTATTCCCTCTCAATTTGATACGGGGGGACAAGGACATCCTCCTCCCCACGTGTAATTGCCTTCTAATTGACTCCGTCCCTGGGCTGCTGCAGATCTTTTTATCTTCTCCAGGCGTTTGGTGGAATAAATGATTTTGCCTTTGCTGCCTCCTCTCGCCACTCGTCTCGCTCGGCAAAGGGCTTTTTGTTGCTTTCATTCATTATTCATGAGTCGCAGCGACACGAAACTTGTTTATGCTTTACTCTTTTTCTTTTTTTTCAATATAAAGTAGTTTCTTAAACAAACACCAGCTCCTGCGTACAGACGGAAACAGTTTGTGGCAGTGAACCACTGCTTCCTGGTCAGAAGAACCAACTTCACTGCTTTACTACAGACCCATGAATGACCTTAATCAATAACGTTATTTTTTCATTTGATTATTAACTCAGGTTTGAGTTAGTTAGTTTACTTTGTTTCCTGCTCTCAACCTGGGTCTAGTCTACCAAATAAATTGTAATGACACCATATAAATAAACTCAAATAAATTAAGTCAGCAATTAAATTTTTTTTTTTACATGTATTTATTTTTTTATAGATTTTTTTTTAGATGTAATGATCTCAATGTGATTATTATTTTAAAGCTCAGGTCTGGTCTGTGTGTTGGTCGCTGGGCTGCTCGCCTCCAAAACAACCCCACTTTGATGCATCGTTAGGGAACAATTTACAGCCAATTAACAGTGAAACATGGTGCAGGCACAGCGAGTCAGACACAGCGAGTCAGACACAGAGAGTCAGACACAGCGAGTCAGACACAACGAGTCAGACACAGTGAGTCAGACACAGCGAGTCAGACACAGCGGGCGTCAGGGGGGTTTACTGTGTTACAGTAACCACATCATTCAGTGAAATCACTCCCAGTACGTCCACCACTTATGCTCAAGACTCCTGCGTTCACTTATTGTGTGAACCTGTGCTTCCATATGAGCGACTGTGTGCAGGTCTGTGGTTTTTTTTTCCTCCAGACTTTTCCGGGTTATTTCTCTAATTAAAGCACCTTGAGCCGCAGAGAGAGAATCGACCCGTGAAATGAGCCGGTTGGAGGAAATGAGAACACGCGGGTTCGTCAGATCTCCGTGGTCGACTGACTCCCGACTCCCTGATGACCCGGTTTGCAAAAACAAACCGTTCCATGCTAACGGACTCTCTCTGTGAATGAAAAAGTGTAAAAAAAACAAAGTGATGGAGTAACACACCGGTGGGAAACACACTCTTACCGCCATGAACTCGGTGCTGGAGCTGACAAACTGTCTGAAGCACAGCAAGAAGTTCTCTTCAGTCGGGAGAATCTGGGCCAGCTGGAGACAAACGACAGGAAAATGGAAGCGTTGAGAGCACAAGATGGTTGAGTCTGCCGCGCTTCAGATGGGCGCGTCAGACATTATTAATAGAGAGACGTAACCTCGGAGACGAGGCTGCGTGCCTGGGTTGGAATCGTCTTTAGAAATGATGATGTGTTGGGATGCTCAGACGTTCCAAGCCTGTCTATTGGATTTCCACTGCGATAACTGAGGCTAAAACTCGTTTGCAGATTTCCCAGGCTCTGGATTATTGATATTGCAGCGGCTCTGCCTCTCGCGTCTCTTTCACATCTCGCTCTGGAAACGGTCAAATCGAGGGGAAGCAATATCCCAAAATGAGGCGGCATAGGGACGGCGGTAAAGAGGGTGGTTTGTGCAGTGAACATGAACATCTACCTGTATCAATCTTCTGGTTTCCTCTCATGTCTGGTGCTTAACGATGAGCTGTGACAATATCCAGCACCGAGGCTCCATATTAAACTATAGTTTGAGAGGAAAGATGCTTATTCCCAAAAAGGGTCAGACTCACCTCTGACATCTCAATGCGTCCATCTTTGTTCTTGTCGAACTTCTGCATGAACTCCTTCATCTTTTCTCTGAATGTGGGGTTGGATGGGTCCTAGGAAAGGAATCGTACTCGGTTTGAGTGAAACCTGACAGATCGCCGCACTCAGATAGCGGGTTAAGGTCTAATCCTCAGACTTACCACGCCGGCTCCTCGCCGGGCCATCTCCAGCTCCCTGAAGAAGTTCTCCAGCTCCTTCCCCTCGATGTAGCCATTACCTGGGAGACAGACAGACAGACCATAACGCCCCGTTATCACAGCGTGCCGCAAAGGGGTTTTGTCAGTATTGCTGACACGCGCAAAAAACGAAACCACCAGCGCAGATGTGGTCACGGTGTCAAAGAGATGGCAGCGTGGCTCATGTTTGAACCGATATCGATCCAAACATGAGCCTTTCAACAGTAACTCTCTTCCCTCCCCTCTGGCCGAATGGATGAGTCTATCGACTGACACGATGCAAACCGATCACTCCTCAGAGTCTGCGTGTGTCCGCGGCTTTGCATGGAGCGAGCAGCTATATATGGAAAAGTGCTTTTCGAGGAGTTTGAAGGTGATGATCCGCGGGGGCAGCTTCTTCTGTTCCACGCGAGATCAATACCGGATTCAGCGGGGACTTTGACAAATGGGCCGAATCCATACGGATCAATGTGGATAACGATGGACTGTGAAAAACCCGTGATGCCAAAAATAAAAGGACGATTATCCAATTCCTGCCTGGATAAGATGGGATGATGTAATCAGTGAACGTGAAAGTATTTACTCAGGAACATGGCGTCTGTGCTGCTCTTTCATCACATGGTGCTGGTTCGAGAATGCGTCCATTGTGTTTGCATGCCCTGATAACGTCAGTCTGGGGACGCTGGAGCTGATTTTCCTCTCATCCGACTTTGCTTTTGTTCCTGACAGCACCTGCTCAGAGGACGAGCGAGTGCGGCCGCTTCAGCCAGGTAGTCTGTGAATCTGTGCCAGCATCCTCTCAGCAGGCCCAGGGAACGGCTGGACAGATGGCTCCAAACAATCTGACTGGCTGCTTCAATAAAACCCTGGAAGCCAGAGCTGCCTCATTAACCACCGGCAAAGATTAGAACGCCATCTACTTCCTGTCGAACTCAGACCTCTCATCTTCCATCTGAGTGTCTCTCGCTATCCAACCGGCATCTCACTGGCTTTGTTCTACCCATGGAAATATTATGCATATGTGTGTGTGTGTGTGTGTGTGTGTGTGTTTGTGTGTGCTTGCTGCTTAGTGATGTTATCAAAACTCATGAATCCCAGCTCTGCTGTCTCAGTAAGTGGGGCAGTCAAATGCCTCGCTGCTATCGAGCTTCCCTCCTGTGGGTCTCACTGACATTTAGCTCCGGCGAGGGAAAAGAGCCGCTCGATAATTAAACGGAATAAGAATGTGATTAACTACAAGGCAAACGGCAGAAAATGACAATAGAAATAGATTTAGGAATATGAAGGGCCAGAGTGGTGTCATGCATTCATTAGCTGCAGCAGGAGATCTATGCAGGTGATGTGTTTGTGCAGCTCTGTGTTCCTTCACCTCCTCAGCGTCGCTCATTAAGGCGTCGCTGCTTTTCCACACTGCATCCTCCTCCAATAAGAACACGCGGCTCGTTCAGGACGAATCGCGACGATGCTTTATTAGATATATGACAAGATTCAGCTCAGTTCAAATTCGAAGTGACTGGTTTTCTACATATTGATGAGCTCATACTTTGTTTGGCTTCCGTATCAGCGCTGGAGTTTATCATGAAGACACAGGCTGTGTCCCAAATCGCTCCCTAACCACTATATACTGCATTATAAAGTGACCACGCCATTTTGTAGTGGTGTCCGAATGTTCAGTGATGATTAATGTCCACTATATAGTGCACTGAATGTATCCCACAATTCACCGTGAAATGTAGTGAACGTCCGATGGTCACTTACCGGAGCAAGATATCCCATCATGCATTGCCAGAAATTCTCTGGGCTGCGCGGAAGTGAAAATGGCGGACGGACGGAAGGGAAATATACATAAATAGTATAAAATATAACAAAATACGAAAATAAAAATCACGGGACAGTAATCAAAAGCCTCTAATTTAATAAAAAAAATGCAGTGGTAAACAAACAAGTATTTTGTGAGACGACAATAATGTGGTACGTTTTAATTGTGCGACAGCGATGACGTAATTACCGGCGCCGAGAGTAGTGTCCGAAAGATTTTTCTGTTGAGCTCACTATATAGTGCGCTACATTTATTCCCCCTATGTAGGGAGTAGGGAGTAGGGGTTAGGGGGCGATTTCGGACACAGCCATTGGCTGTGTCCCAAATCGCTCCCTAACCACTAGAGAATGCGCCAGATAGTGACCACGCCATTTTGTAGTGGTGTCCGAATGTTTAGTGATGATTAATGTCCACTAAGTGCACTGAATGTATCCCACAATTCACCGCGAAATGTAGTGAACGTCCGATGGTCACTTACCGGAGCAAGATATCCCATCATGCATTGCCAGAAATTCTCTGGGCTGCGCGGAAGTGAAAATGGCGGACGGGTGGGAGGGAAATATACATAAATATTATAAAATATAACAAAATACGAAAATAAAAATCACGGGACAGTAATCAAAAGCCTCTAATTTAATAAAAAAAATGCAGTGGTAAACAAACAAGTATTTTGTGAGACGACAATAATGTGGTACGTTTTAATTGTGCGACAGCGATGACGTAATTACCGGCGCCGAGAGTAGTGTCCGTACGATTTTTCTGTTGAGCTCACTATATAGTCCACTACATTTATTTCCCTATGCAGGGAGTAGGGAGTAGGGAATGAGGGAGTGATTTCGGACACAGCAATTTTCATTTTCTGGGTCCGACACAGGAAGCGTCTCGCGGGAGGCAGCTGCCGGCTGAGTGCGTATTAAAAACCTGTTCATTTGCCTTCCAAAGCAGAAGGCAGAGCCTGCGCAGTCAAATGGTTTGTGTCGGGATGAGAGTTGTGGTCAGTTTGTGGATTTTTGCCTCAGGATCCAGATTTCCATATCAGAATATTAGACAGCAAACGGTCTGTAATTAGAAAAGGAGCTGTGGTGGTTGATGTTGTGGTGGTTGTTTGGGGGGTTTTGAGGGGGGTGGGGGTGGGGTGGGGATGGGGGGTCTCTGGGTGCATCGCCTCCTGTGTATTACGACTCAGAGATGTTTACTCAATCTGAGCAAACACATTCGCCTCACTGCCTGCGATCAGGGCACAAAGCGCCCACACTGCAGCCAAATCTGCTGGAGCACAGTGGCTGGGATTTGATTTGCAAAGTGGCTCATTGCAAAACCCGGTATGTAAACTACCCGCTGTGGCGTAGGACTGATGTCCCTGCAAGCCAAAGCAGTGGAGCGACATGACAACTTTGTCTTCTTCATGTGTTCGACTGTCGAGCAAACAACCCCCCCCCCCCCCCCCCCCCCCCCCCCCCCTGAAACCCCCCCCCCCCCCCTCAACCCCCTGATTGCACTTGATTTCCCTGCGGAGCATGTTTCAGCAGCTGAGCGTCGAAAACAGATCCTGTTAACAATGAAATCCCAGGAGTGTTTGCATGGAACCAGTGACACACACACATACACATCTTTTCTGCAGGTGTGTTTTCAGACATATCACTAAAGTTAAGTGAACAAGCAGGAGTGAAGACGTCCCATATATCCCGAGCCGCCTTACTGCTTTATGACTTGTGACGTTTTTAATTAGCTGACTGTGGCTGATAACTAATAACTCATAACTGTGATCTGAGCACACTGACAACATGTGGCACGTGCAGTAGAGGGTCCGGTGCTCCAGTCCTCCCTGCAGCACGGAGCCTCTGATGCCACAGTGTGAGGGAATCACAGCTGAGAAATCATCATTTTCCAGATTGATCACTGTGGACTGTGGACTTTCACCCACAGATGTGTGCATGTGTGTGTGTGTGTGCGTGTGTGTGTGTGTGTGTGATCCCTGACACTGTCAGGAAATACAGTCCTGTCCGCAAGGATCAATACAAGACGAGCCGGATCAGGAAAAAATGTTTAAATGAATACACAGTGACATTTTGTGACATTTAATGATATCAGTATCCAATAGATCGATTTCTGCTATCGCGCTGTGCATCAAGAAAACCACCCAAGACCACCCGCGTGGTTTTCTGTGGCTACCTATGGCCAATTGATGAAGGTAGTTTTTGATTAGAAGTGGAGATCAATAGGCCTGGAAGAGTTGTCAGTGTCTATATGTGGTTTTTAACCAGTCGTTAATTGGTTAATTGATCTCAAAGTGAAACCTCCAGTGGAATGGCTTCATTGTGGTTTCTGTTGAAGAGCTGGTTAAGTTGACCAGAGGAATAAGGAAACGTGAGGGCTGACGTATGTTTGAATACTGTGACATATTGTGATGTAACTATATTATGTCTATAAATAGAACAACGTATAAATAATGGATCTGCCGGTGCATTTAACTCATTAAAAATTCATTTAGAAATAAGGTCGACTCTTTTTTTCTTTCTTTTTTCCCAGCTGGCAGATTATTGTGTTTTTGAATCAGTGTTTAATTAGAATTTAACAGGAATCCCCCCACCCCCAACCTTATTAATGTGAAAAGACACGAGGGGGAAAAAAAAACATCATCACCAATTACAAATGACAAACTAATTAAACCAGATTTCAGCTGGTATATTATTTAATCTATTATATATTTTGTTTTTATTTTTTTTAAAACTGATGCTTAAATTACACAAAACTTTTACTCAGTGATATTACTGTTAATTACCTGGAGGGGGTTGGGGGGGGCGGTTTTGCTGTAATGTTATGAGAATGATCACTCATGCATCTCTCTGTATGATTATATGAAACCTTCCCTCAGTCCGCCGCGGCTCCCACTCGTGATGAGGAGAAGGAGGAAAAGGAGATGAAGGAGGAAAGGGATATGAAGGAGCGGACCCGTCGCTATGGGCGGGCCATAGGGGGCCTGGCCCGCCCATAGCAATGGGTGTGCCCCCCCACTGGAGGCACACATTAAAAAATAAAAAAAAATAAAAAAAACTGTGTGTGTGTGTGTGTGCGCGCGCGCGCGTATCCGAGAGAGAGAAATCATCCACATAAAGCTTCAGCGTTATTATGAAAAGATCCAGCTCTGACTGGGTATTAAAGTGACACAAAAAGACAATAGCAATTGAAACAAGTGGCTATTATCAGTGCTGTGCGAATAAAGTATAATATTATGGCT
>JAFBJQ010000427.1:30000-96502 GCA_016785345.1 Trinectes maculatus
GTGTCTGTGTGTTTGTCAGCCTGCCTGCTTCATTTGTATTAATATTTCAGTCTCCACCTTTACACGCTGTATGTGGATCAGTTATGTAAGAGAAGGCAGCGGACCACCGAGCAGTCATTTCCACTTCAGCTCAGTGTCACGCCGTCGCCGTCTGCGCGCTGTGTGCTTTAAAAGGACGGATTGAGAGTGTGTGCGTGCGTGTGGACGTGTTGATGAAGTGTGTGTTTGTGTGTGTTGTGAGTGGGAGGCCCAGCAGAAAATAGCAGCATCCTCGTTTAATCCGAAAGTTTGGGGTTTTTTTCTTCTTATTTATTTTTTTTTAAATTTTTGAAACGACTTGACAGTGGATCATCCTGCGCGTAGATGCGACTCTAACCTGATACCTGGATGTCGTGAATATAATCACGCAGAATATGTAGAGACAGACTACAAAAGACTGACTGGGACAAATCGATGCAAAATCTGGTGTCAGGCCCAACAGTAAAATGACAAGTACTTCAAACGACAAACAGTTCTAAGCTTCTTTTATTATATTATATCTAGAAAACCTTTAATCTGACAAAATAATGGATCTTAGAAGAAATTTACACAGTGTAAACTGTAAGTAAACAGTTTCCTGTTTACTGCGCATAGAGCAGCTCCAGCTTTTACATTTCCATGATATCAGGCTTCTCCCCTGGTGGAATCCCCCTTTAAGACTAAGACATTAGCATCTTGATGTTACACGAATGACCTGAGAGGCGGACTGCTGATCAAGGGTTTCTCCGGCCTCGTTTTTCCAGCTCTAATGAATGAGTCGGTTGAAGGAAACTGGCAGGAGGCTCCACACAGAAGACTGAAAACTGCAGTCATATGACAGTGTTGTTATCTTTTGTTGTGCAAAGACAACTGTTCCCAAAAACCTTTCCGATTATATATATATATATATACACACACACACACACATATATATATATGTGATTAATTAGATTGCTCTGTAAATCCACTGATCGGCCTGATTACTAATATTAAGCGTTCCGCATTACCAGTGCAGTTCAAATCAAATCAGTTAAAAACTACATTCAGTAGTTAAAGTAAGTGATTTGTCTATTTGGAAAAATATAATAGAAAGATGTAAATAATATTAATAATCTATTGTCTAAGATTGTTGTCTGAACAAAAGGAAAGGAAGAGCCCTTTAATCCCGATGACCCCACTTCCCCCCCAAAAAATATCTTATTCTCTCTATTAGATGTATCTATTATTTTACAGAGTTAAAGCGGAACTTCTCAGCAGCTATAGAAAGGCCAGAAATCTGTGTGTGCCCACAGGTTGTCGATGGACAGTAGTTGACCTATATGAGGGCGATGAGGTGGCAGATCAGGCCCTCGAGGTCGCGGGTTCGCTGCTCGGCCGTCTTCAGCACTTCCTCATGGTTTGCTTTCTGACTGCTGTTATAATCAGTCACGACCAAGTTGGTGATGAGGGACAGACCCAAGACGCGCAGGCCACAATGGCGAGCCACCACCACCTCTGGCACTGTGCTCATACCTGGACAAAAGAAGATGTCCTAATTATTCTTCTTTATTCATTATTATATTTATCTACACCGTCAAAAGCATCATTGACAAACAGCGGCTGCATCTTTTTTTTTTTTTTTACAAATGACATGATGTAAACCTCTGTTTATTTTATTTTCATTTCTATGAAAAGTCGTCCTGATTCACAGCCACTGGGGCTGAATATTACAATATGTGTTTGTCACATTTGTTTGGACAGATTATTTGCCTTTGCGGATTTCACTTTCAGTTCACAGTGTGTTGATACATCTGTTTACACGAGAAGCGAGGAGCTGCACTAACCGACGGCGTCGGCCCCCAGCGCCTGCAGAAGTCTGCACTCTGCGATGGTCTCAAATGTAGGTCCGCCCACCATGCTGTAAACGCCTTCCTGCAGAAAGCCGTCGCAGCCCTGCTCCGCCGCAACCTTCCTGGCCAGAAGCCTCAGCTCGGGGTCGTATGCATCTGACATGCAAGGGAAGCGAACCCCGAACCTGGAGACGAATGAAATACCGTATTTTCCGGATTATAAGTCGCTCCGGAGTACAAGTCGCACCAGCCATAAAATGCATAATAAAGAAGAAAAAGACATATATAAGTCGCACTGGAGTATAAGTCGCATTTTGGGGGGACGTTTATTTGATAAAATCCAACACCAAGAACAGACATGTCATCTTGAAAGGCAATTTAAAATAAAAATAGAATAGAGGCAACAACAGGCTGAATAATTGTACGGTATGCTAACGTTACATGACACATAAACAACGAACTGAGAACGGTATGTTAACATAACATATTAAGAGTTATTCAGATAACTATAGCATAAATAACATGCTAACAAGTTTACCAAACCATCTGTGTCACTCCAAATCACTAAATCCAATGAAATCTTTATCCTCGGTGTCACTTTCAAACAACTCCGCTAACTCAGCAGGTAGAAGATGCGGCGCTTCCTCTTCTACGTCGCCAATGTTTTATCAATTCAATTATCAACACGGGCCTAGAGCGCCTTCTTGCGGTTTAGTGTGAAAATAACATGTGACAGGATATAATAATGTGTTAATAATTTCACACATAAGTCGCACTGGAGTATAAGTCACACCCCCGGCCAAACTATGAAAAAATCTGCGACTTATAGTCCGGAAAATACGGTACATGAATCCGGACGCTGGAACGTGTAATTACAGTCATTGTCCTGTCTTTGTGTTTGTGTCGTACCTCTCTTCGTTGTGGCCACACAGCGGGCTCTGCCCCGCGAAGCCCGGGAAGTTGATGTGGTCCTTAATGAGCATGATGTCTCCCACCTTGAAGGTGCCGTTGAGTCCCCCGGCTGCGTTTGTCACAATCAGAGTCTCCACACCCAGCAGGAAGAAGACTCGCACCGGGTACGTCACCTGGACAGACAACCGGGTTATGTCCCTCACAGAGGTCACTAAGGTTAAAGAGTGGGGGGGTGGGGTGGGGCATTGCCATTGCTGATGTCATAGACTCACAGATCTTTATGTGTGGTTTTGTGTTGACCTTTACAGGGCTGCTGTTAGCCTGCACTTGACTGTAGCTACTTTTCACTGCAGTCACATTTGAAAATATTTTTTCTTTTTTCCACCCTCTTTCACATCCTTACTTAAACTGGATGTCTTTTTCTACTTAGTGCAGAAATATGTCATGTGGCTTCCTGATAAGGTCAGCGCTGTCGTTTTGGAACATGGGACTGGATTTTGCTGGATGAATCATAAAGCACAGCTAGCGGTGCTGGTGGTTAAATGTGAGCAACGCTAAAGGCTCTATCATTTAACATATCTCTGGATCAACTGATACTACAAAAGAAAGTTTAGTCATTAAAACATTTCTTCTAAAGGATTATTTATCACACCCTTTTGTGTTTATTTTTCCAATAAGGGCTTAAAGAGTGTCGTGTCAGACACACTCTGGGTTAAGGTCAGTGTGCGTAGATGATTTAACCAGAGACATTTAATGTTTCACATGAATAACGTCCTACCTGGATACCAGAGGGTCATAACGTGTCTTCTATCACTGTCTGTATAAAACTGGATTTTATGATTCAGTTCAATTGTATAGATCATTATCTAGAAGACGACACATCATAACTGGTGATAAAGCCAGGATGCAGTATTTTCATGGGTCAAAGGCCAAATTCATCACGACACACTGGTTGTTTTTTCTTACTTGTGACTATTCGACACCGTTAGCACACTGTTAGCCGAGGATGAGCACAATGCAATATTATGGCGAGCTCTAGACAAAATGCAGTGGAGGGCGACACTGTTGCACATGGTCCGATCAAATGAGACGACGTCGCCTGTAAATATCTCTGAGACCACAACATATATCAGATCCATATGACGAAAAGTCCAATTTGAGAAGTTGAATTTTAACAACAATCATTTGTGTCCCAGACAAACAGTATCTACAGTCGCGGCTGCAGTCAGCGAGACACAAAATCAATTGGTTTCAATCAAAGTGGCTCCTGTGGGGCCTGAGCGACAGAGTCGGTTCTTGTTCACCTGTGTAGTTTACAGATCAGACCTGCGACTACAGCAATGGTTAATCACTTTTCTCAGAGTGACTGACAGAGTCAGGGTTTAAAGTGTTAGCCGCGGCTCAGCTAACCTGTATAGGACATCACTTGCATTAGCACGGTGTAGAAACACATAAGCGAGTTGGCTTGTGGTGACCAACAGACCAACAATATAACGTATTGACAATCGATCACCACAGACTTTTTTTTTTTTACCCCAAACTTGACTCTGACTCAAAGCTTCAGTCCAATACGGCGTCGCCTGAGATGAAGGTTTGCTTCGCAGGTAGTCAGCGAATAACGGATTAATCCTGACAGGCCATTTATGAATGTAACACTGGTGGGAGCATATCGACCCACTTGACCACCTGAACGGGGGCCGCTACAGCCCCACTGCACAAATCTATGGAGAAATGAGCCAACGTTCCACACAGATGATCATCTGCAGCTGCCGTCTGCTGGACGGGGAATTCTCAGCTCTACTTTCCACACTGTTGTTTGGTGGGACTTGCAGGTGCAGACCTTGTCTGCTTAACTGGTCCATCGATAAAGGCCTGTCTCCGACACTTCTCGCCTCTCTCCATACCAGCACACTCCCTCCTGATATGCATATGTTTCTGCTGATGATTATAATTATTATGAATTGTTATTCTCACAGACTGGTTTCTTTTCCGGCCAGCGATTCGCCGTGTGCAGTCATGTTAGACTGCACACTGCCCGGGCCAAAGCTGAGGAAGCTGGGTTGTTTACGGGTTATAGAATAACTTTGTCATGATTGTAAATCCACAGCTGTGCTCACTGTTGTGTCAGTGATCACAGGTACACTGACGTCTTGCACTGAGGCTGTATCGTCAGTGTTGTCTGTCCAACCCGTTCGTTATACCCTAGAGATAAACTTATATAAATAAGATAATCCTATGCTTGCGAGATGATTCAGTTTTGAAACATGTTTTAATGTGTACTGCGTAACGTAGATTGCATACTGTAGCTTACCGTTTGTATGTCGTAGCCCTCGTAGAAGTGAAATCGCCCCTGCATACAGATGCACTCATGGTCCTGCAGTGTCCCGAACACCAGCTGACCAGCATGACCTGGAGCTGCAGGGCACACAGGAAGCTGTAAGCTACTGCTTATAACCAGTGTCCAAAAAAATCTATAATTAGTTTTTGGTACAGTGCGATCGACTGAGACACGCTACCAGTGCTGGTGGGGAAATGTGGGATGTCCTTATAAGGGACGACAGTCTTGTTGTCCAGACTATTAGCCAGACCGCCCAGGCCTGAACCGCAGATGATGGCCACTTTAGGACGCTGGTCTGTTTGGGTCAGGAGCCAGTCTGCTGTCTCTTTGTACTGTTCATAAGTATATCTGAAAATATATAGAACACAGTGACAAAGCCGCCATATGTCTCTCCAGTAATTGCACTCATCTCATCATCAAACCAGGGAGAAATTAAGAAAAGCAACAACAACAATCAGTCAAAGATGTCTCATGTTTAAATTGCAAGATCATCACTGTCTGATATTCAGGGATAAATAAAATTTAAAAAATCTGTAAAAGAATAATTTTATATCGCTCTTCACAATAACATGTGTAACTACTACAGTGTGAAAAAAGTGTTGTGTGTTTCTTAGTGTCTTCACTGGCAGAGGGAAATTCTGACATAAAAATTCAATATAAAGTCTACAAAACAACATCAACTTTTATATTATTAAATTACATTAATTACATCTCTGACTCACCTCTGACTCATCTCTGACTCGCTGAAAAGAAAATATGTTCCTGCATGGGAAATTGTTTAAATAACTAAAAAAATGTAAGGCAGAACAGTCTGTTTTCTTTCCCCTACTGAAGAGGCAAAGAGAGATGTTTCCACACATTTAACATGAAAAAAACTCATGACGACTCACAATCCCTAAAATACTGGTAAAACATCTTGCATGGGGCTACGTTCTTTAGACCTGCTAACACGCCAACACCCCTCAACAACCATGGACTCACAACAAAAGTCAATCCAGACCCATTTATCATCCTTCTGCAACAACTTCTACCTCCATCTCATTTCCTTCCTTTCCGAGTTAAAGAGGAACTTTATACGCACACACATATGCACGCTCATTGTATACTTATTACAAATTATTTCTGTGTCACGCCCGAGAAAACTGTTTGTGCCCACGGGTGGTAGATGGATTTGCATTTAACTTAACTGGTTTTACTGTCATCATGATGTCATGACGACAAAAACCATTTAAAAAACTCCATAGTTTCCTTAGTTAATCCATGTAAAGTATTTCATTAGATTAGGCTCTGTTTATTTATGGGTGGAGACAAACTGATCAGCTGTTCTTGTTTGCATAATCCTCCACTCAGCAACCTGAAGGGTTTACAATGATGAATGTGTGAATAATTACACAGAAGTGTTCTCCATACAATCTTTTGTCTATTATCTATATTTTTATAACTTCATGTGTCGAGTTCCCACTTGGTTTAACAGGACAGACACACCTGTTACAAATGGCTGTCAATACCAGTCTGTCAGCCACAGAGGTTGCTCCTCTCTTAATTCTTCAGGTGGCCATGGCAGAGCTACACACAAACACACAACCACGCTCAGGCAGACCTCTCTTGGTGCGTGCCATTCACAGCAGAAGACGGGGAGTGGACATTTAAGGTCTGAACAACTGAACACGTTTTACTTGTCAGTCCAGAAACTGGAATCCGGGGAGTCATCAGTCATGATGTCCAATATGTAATGTCCATACACTGGGAAACCGTTGGATGCACAAAACTATATGTGCAAAACTATACAAATACAAGGCCATGTCAATACACCAGGACCACAAACATGTTGTTTGTTAAATGCATTGATTATTATTGATTTATATTTCCTGCTTTACGGTCCTCCTTAAGAATGCATCTGATGATTATGCAGAGCACACAACACACAGACTCTGACAAAGCATGACAACACATGCACTGTGTAGGAGAGCAGGGGGAGACCACGTGGTGGGCTGCGGTCAGCTGTGAGGGGAGCTGTCCGCGGTGCTGCCACCGGGGCCCGGGGAGCGGAGCCGGGGCTGGGACCGGCCTGCTGGCCTCCTGCCCACCCGCCTCACATCACACCATGTCCCGACAAGCAGAGCCAGAGAGGGCGGCCTGACCTGTCGCTGAGCTCCGACTGACGCAGGAGACTGGCCTGTTCAGTAATACTGAAAGGAGCTGGACGTGTTCGGCCAG
Organism: Trinectes maculatus; assembly: GCA_016785345.1. Classification (NCBI taxonomy): domain Eukaryota; kingdom Metazoa; phylum Chordata; class Actinopteri; order Pleuronectiformes; family Achiridae; genus Trinectes; species Trinectes maculatus. The sequence continues at coordinate 37,315 of JAFBJQ010000427.1, forward strand.
TGTGAGCAGGAAGTATAGATACCATGACTACGCCACACACACACACACACTCACACACAGAGAGAGAGAGAGAGAGGGGGGGGGCGGGGTCTTTATCTCCTATAATCCTCAGAATAAGACTAACTGTTGCCTGTCATTCTCTAAAAGACGATGATTAAATCGTGTTCGTGTTGCATCTTGCATATTTTAATATCTATACAGTTATTATTTGAACCCCCCCACACACACACACACACCTGCTATATTGAAGTAATGTTTAGGCTGACAGCCATGAGGCTGACGTCATTAATGCATATCGGTCTTACCCGCTAGAGGAGGAGGAGGAGGAGGAGGAGGAGGGGGGTGAGGACGCCGCTTCCATGTCGGACGGTGACTGGATCAGAACTGATCCCAGGCCGCTGGGTGCACTGATGGAGGTTCTGCCGCGGCGAGGAGGAGGTCACGCAGCGCGCTGACGTCACGACGTACGCGGCCCGCGCAGCAACCTGCCGGTCCCTTTGAAGAAGACCGAATCCAGTTTTCTAGCAGACTGAGCAGCTCAGTGATGCATGGAGAGAGAGAGAGAGACACACACACACACAGAGAGAGAGAGAGAGAGAGAGAGAGAGAGAGAGAGATCACACAGCACGGAGAGATGATGGACTCAGCAGAGTGTAGCTCTCTCTATTAACATTATACAAGATATACACACGAAGAACTATGTCGTATATGTCTCATATGTAGCTGAAGCAGAGTGTGCTGCAACTAGTTTAACTCACCCCCCCTCTCTCACTCACTCACTCACTCACTCTCACACACACACACACTCTCACACAGCCTGTAAATGTGTCAGCACAATTCAGTGTGCTGCTGACACATGGGTTACATGAAGAGAATGAAAGTGGCAAGTTGGCCAATCCAGCAACACGCTGTGCCACAGTAGCACAACCATATTTTTACTCCTCAGACACAGCAAAATGTTAGTCTGTAGTTTCAATTTTCAATTTCAATTTGATTTGTTTTACTTTTGGAAAAAATAACCTAAATTAATTTTAAAAATGTTTATATTTTTGTTTATTGTATGTTCTTTACTATTTTTTTTGTTCTGATTTGCTTTTGAAAAATTGAAATGTGAACGTGTGAAACTTAGTCTGAAGGAAAATTAATGTTTGGAAGTTTCATAACAAAACTATTCTCACAAATCCTCTCAAATACGTCTTAATTTGGAATTGACTCTCAGTGATTTTGGGTTCATGAAAAGATTAGAAACCCTTCTGTAACATAAACTTAAAATTCCTGTCCTGCCATCATGCTCACTTTGCCTTCAAATTACTTTATAATCTCACTCACAGACTGCAGTGCTGTAATTAAAGCAATGATAATTGCTTTGTACATCAATGATTAAATAAATAAATAAAAAATAAAAAATAATTATAAAAATTAAAATAATACAAAAATAATAATTTTGCTAAATAGGTTTTTGTTGAGAAAATGTAGATTAGTATCTGAATGTTCTGATTTTTCTAGTTTGTCTATTTCAACTCAAACGTAGACAAAGTGACGTTGTAATGAACTAATTACTTGATGACCCAGCGTTGCAGTATCCGGAAGCGTTTCAGCCGCCAGCCAGCCAATCAGAGGTCGGTTTACTGGGAGGTTGGTTGAGCGCGTTGCCACGGCAACAGCCCACAGCGGCGGCTTTAGTGTTTGTGGCTAAATTTCAGAGTTTTAAATCCAGCGCCTGTTTTCTCACAGACAGGTAAGACTCCATGTAAAAGTACTACAATATAAAAACATGTTTTGTCATACCGTCATTTTTGATGTGGTCTAACTGTTTAAACAGAACTTGCTAAGCTAGTGTTAGCTTACAACTTAGCTTCTCGTCTCTTGTTGTTGACGTTTTTGAAACAGGGCTAATGTGACAGTTTCTGAGATTCAAACAGCAAAATGTCCCTGTCTAACACTCAAGACCCTGTTCTGGACAGCCAGGACACACACACACATACACACAGATACACACACACAGAGGAGGGATCCAGAGGTTGGTGTAACCTTGATATTTTTTGTAATTTTATCAGTAATCATATTTTTGGTGGAGGGAAAGAGCAGCAGACAAAATGTTATGTGTACAGTGCACCTTGCTTTTGCTATACACAAAATGAAACTTAATTCTTGTAAGAAAGTAGCCCAAAAAATTATTGCTTAAGATGACAAAATGATGACGATTAAGGCTTAAAGCAAACACTGATGAATTAAGATGCTAATTCCAGTTGAACATGTCTGGGCAGTATATAAACCTAAAGCACATTTATGGAGAGGAGTTGGCAATTAAAACACCTGTCAACAGACAAGCCTCTGCTGAGACTTTCATCTGAGAATAAAACCCTGGGGAGTCCTCGATGACAGCTCAGAAAGAATCTCAAAAATGCACTGAAATTAACATCTGATTTTGACAAACACTCGTCTCACTACAAAGGACAAGCAGAAGGACCAGAATATATGGAGACATGTGTCGTAAACTGCTCACCACTAACACATACTAACACATACATTTATTTAAATGCAGAGGTACCGACTGTAGCAGACATATTGAAAAGGCAGATAAGATCAGGGAAGGACAATACACACATTCAAACAACTCATTATTATATCATTAATGCTCTGCCTATAAAGCACTGTGTGCTGAGGTCATTCACACTATAAAAAAGTTGCTCCCCCTTAGTCAGCAAGCATTATTTATTGGCAGGGTACAAACAATGTCACCTGAAAGCTTAATACCTCTAATGCCACAATTCAGTTGGGGGTGGATGGGGGTGGGGGGGTGGGGGCAGATTCAAGAAACACAATGAAATGTCATAGTAACCTGCACCTAGGTTGACAGGGAAGTACTGTAGATTAAATTAAATGAAACTGTAATTAGACCTGCATGGCACAGGATAGGATGTGGGTACGAATAAATTAGAAAGATAATACTCCAAGTAAGCATATGATGCAAAAAAATGCATAGATTAAATAAATAATACAAATACATAAATTATAAATTTAATGAATGCAGATATTTTGCACTCATATTTTATGCACAAATCTTTCAACAGCAAGGTCAGAGTCAGAGAGTCAGAGGTCAAGGGTCAGGCATTGAGTTACACCACCACATCCATTTGTTGTCTCATTTACAGTTGATGTAAACTGAGAAGCAAAGGTCGAAATAAAATGTAGTAAATGTTAAAGGTAACATAATCTCTCAGTACTGCCATGGCTGTTTTCTACTGAACAACACGCTTGACATTTTTGGTCAGCATGAATGGTTCCGCCAGGTTCCACTATATGTTGTGTTAAGTAGTAAAACACACAGGTTAGTCTAAGTTGAACAGTTTTGTCTTCTGTATTTGTTTGTATGTGCTGTATATTTATACATACACATGTAAAGTAACTGTAAAAAAGTAACACACTGTAGGTATGTGTGTGTGTGCACTAGTTATACTGAATAATTAAATAGAGAAAACAATCAGATTGTCTTTCATTCCACACTGTAAATATCTATTCGGTTTTACTCCAGCCCCATCTCGGTGACGCCCTCTTCTGGGAATCTTGATGTTGGTGAGAGCATGCAGGTGACTCACCCAAACAATTAGAAGCAGGGATTCTCAAACTACTAAAGGACTGCATAATAAGCACTGGCAAATGGTATGGAACTAAAAGGATGAATGTGTTGTGCTGTAATCATAGAGTTAAAGACCGTGAAACAATAAGCTAAACAGGGACCATCAGTAACACACACGCACACACACACACATACTGTACATACCCAAAACAATACTTACTGTAATTTCCTTAGCGACAGGCATTGACAGGTTTTCACATATGACAGATGAGAAGCCAGTTATGTAACAGTCTGTATTATTGTGCGTGCATGCGTGTGTGTGTGTATGTGTGTTGCTGCAGCCCTTATCAGTGTTTTCTGTAGCAGCACAGCACAAAGATTTCCCAAGCTGATCCAATTAACTGCTCATTGTCTTCTTTCAAACGGTTTTCTTCTTTGCTGCTTGAGTCACACTTAATACACTGTGGCACATTACCTTCAAACAGATGAACCGATGAATGGATACTAACTAGGCACAATGGGCTCGTGTGGGTTTGTGTGTGTCTGTGTTTGCGTGAGACCATGAAGTCATAGGTGAAATAAACAATGGTAATGGCAGATGAATCTCTAATGTCCTTATAGAACTATAGAAGAGCCTATGATGCTGTGTTGTGTGGTAGTTATTGCCCAGTGCTGCTTTCTCTTCAGGCCAGTTACCGTCTCCTCCCTAACGTTTGTACATCAGTCTGCATAAGTGAGTATTATGTCTGTGCTAAGATGCTAAATGAAAAACAACAAAACTGTATTTTGTTTACTGATGTTTGGTGTCTTTAAGGGATTCGTTCAAATGAATCAGCTCTGTGCTGTATACTAATGAATCACTTAATCATTTTTTGGTTATTACCTTGTTAAGAGTCTTTTGTGTGATTCAGTACTCTGACATTGCCCTGGAGTTTAGCGCTGTGTGGTCAGTTGGATTCTGGTGTAACCTTGGTTGCCTTCACAATTAGCCAGGCAGTCTAACATCAAAGGCAAAAAGGCAAAGCTCTGACTTGTCCTGCACATACACATTGGGATCAATTAGAGGTAAAAGGAGGAAGCTGCTTAAAAACATCAGTGCACAGCTTTTATCCTGTTCTGCAGAAACGGCATGAGCTGATTAAACTGGAGCTTTGGCTGTGAGCTCATACTCTGCAGAAAGTCAGGGAATGATCTAGTAAAAGTGCAAATATTTTTAATTTAACAAAAAAACTGCCGTTTCATCTGAACACCAGCTCTTAACAACGCTGCAAACAGAAACAAGAAGAAATTACTTATTTTATTTGTATTCTTGGCTAAGCATTGGCAGCTGAAAACAGCAACAGTGTACACAACTGGCTGGACTGATGCATCAATCAGAATGACTTCCAATCCAGGCTGCCACATCACAGTCTCCTCTAAAGCTAATTTCAGATACACAGCTTCGAAGTGGCCGAAAACCCCCCCGATACTCGACAAATACTGTAGAACTGTTGTGCACCATGCAGAAGAAAGAGCGGAGTTCATTCTCATTAACTATGCATCTCTTGGGTAGATCGCGGTGCATTACCCCCATTTTCACCATGTGAGGGAAAATTCAGTACAGTGCTGATGCGACAGTTATTCTGTTATCAGTATTAGTCCTGAAACTCCACCATGACAAAGTCACCTTGTGCAAAAAGAGAGTTTTTTTCTTTTTTACGATTGGATAATAGTGGATGAGAGCTGAACTGTCTTTATATTCATTATTTGAGATTATCATTTAATTAGTGTGATGTTATTTGTCAGAGCAAAGAGAGACCTGATAAAAGATTTATGTGAAGCTCTTTAATGATGATTGTTTTGTGTAAGAAAACAACATACTGTCTCTCTGTGTGTCTCAGTGGGAGTGATGTGCACACTGTAAAATTGGTATTGCCTGTGTGAATGACCTTAGAGAAGTGGGGTTGCTGTGATGCTACATAAATAGTTAGTTCTGCTTAGGAAACGGTAACTGATGTGGCATTCAGCAGCATTAAGCTTTTATAACGGGGGAGGGGCAAGCCCACGTCCAGGACACCACTTACAGCCCATCAAGAGACTATCATTTTTAATTTAGCACCTTTCCCTGACTCGCTCTCCCTTATGCATGTTTCAGGTCAGCATGGAGCAAAAGCTCGACTCTGCTCAGACCACTGGTGACCTGACAGTATCCTGAAGTATCCTGACGTAGTCTGTGTGTGAATATACGAGTGAGAGTGCTGTGTGTAAAACAGGTACACACTGTTGTTTATTTTCTGTCGTTGGTTTTTAGACAGTAAATCGTTGTTCAGCTCGCTGGTTTTACATCGTTGGTGCGTTAGACAATCGTTCTGTGAATGAATGATTCGGCTGCTTCCACACCACCTCACCCCCACCCCCACTCCCACCCCCACCCTACCTCATCACCGCTGGTGATTGAACTGAAAAGACGGGCAGCTCTTAGGGAGATCTGAGACATCTGCTTTGACAGGACCACAGTGCAGTGGGGACTTTAGCACAGCAAGGAAAAACACACACTCAAATTTACGTACAAGCCAATGCGTCCACATTCACACATGCTGCCGTAATCAAAGGTAGAGGAAGAGGTTGCAAGTTCTCGTTGTGTAATAAGTAAGGAAATAATGTGGATAGAAGGAGAGGGGGGGGTGGGGGGTGGACAGCTATGATGAAAGCTTGGCAATAAGCTGCAGTTCTCCCAGCCTGTCAGCTGCTGTCATAACATCTGGATCCGCAGAGATAATTGGTTTTCTCTCTGTATTACCCAATTCTTCCTTTTTCCTCCCTCATTTCCTTCTATCACTCATCCTCCGCCCTCAATGTTCTCTCTCTCTCTCTTATGTATCTCATAGCTTCATTATGTATCTCATTCCTGCTCAGTGAAAGCCAAGGACTAATATTCCTGTGGAACCGCACCGTGTTTTTTGTCGTTCTCCCTGCCTTTTGGTACATGCTGGAAATCTCAGTGATAATTGGGCTGTTGGAGGCAAACATGCGCACTCATTGAATTCTAATGTGTTATTACTGTAGGGCATGCAAGTCATTGTTTAGATCTTACGCAACCCATTTGTCACAGAATGGCTTTGTATTTTTTTTCTCCATCCACCGCAGCACCTGCTCAGTTTGCTCTAGATGCATCTAAAAGATAAAGAAGTCACACGGGGACTTTGACTACGACTGAGGTTTGTCATGCTCTTTGGGAACGAGGTATCTCCAGGTGCCAGATATTCAGACTGAGAAGACTGAGCAGGACTGGAAACTTGGCGTTTATTATGCAACGTAAAGACATTGGTGTTTTAATGTGGGAGACACAGTGAATATCTGAATTAGATTTATTAATACTTACTCATCTTGTTCTATTCTATTGTACTGTGGTGTAGTATGGTCATGTATTTACCCATCACTCGTTCATATCAGAACTTTATTAAAGCAGCCAACAGCAGTATTTTATTCAACTCAAAGCACCCACTCACACAAAGTCCTACTCAGTGTTTGCTGTGTATTGAATCTGCATTACAGAGAAACTTTATCTGAGTCCCAGTGAGGTGGGCGCTCGCTGTGTTTGGAACAAAGAAATGACAAGGGAAAAATTAATTAATTTGTGAGCAAGAAGTAATGGCAGGTCTCCATGGTTGGTAAAATAAAATTACCTATGTTACTTTGATGCCAGTTTTAATTTCTTGTAATTGTATTTGCTAAGGTGTATTTGTTTTAAATTGCATTTTAATGGAATGAATAACAGAAATGAGTTCCCTGTAGAGTTGACAGTTTAGACAACTCAGTATTCAGACGTCAGATATTCAGGTTCTAGGGCAGAAATTTGTACTTATTTGAAAACTATAATCTCTACATGTACGCCAATATGAATATTTTTTTTCTACAGGCTAAAGCCCCAGTCCTTCTGATTTGAATGTAAACAAACTCTTGCAAAATTTACATACAACCTTGTTCTTGGTGGCTTTATACAAAACTTATTTTTTGCATCTTACTTCTGTTGTTTGTTATTGTTACTCTTTCTCTCACTGTTGAATTGTGAACAATGTGATGGTGGCACCGTGTTACTACCACAGAGACTCATTAGCTGTCTTACTAACCATTAACGACTTTTCCCCTTGTGTCATATTTTAGAATGTGTTATTCTGGGAAATAAGGAATAAACATTGAAGCATTTTCTGTGCATGATGTGTGTCAGCACTTCTCTGTGTGACAGCTGTTTTCCCCTTGTGTCTTCTGCTCAGGCGAAGATGTGCACATCAGTTTGTATGGGGCTTGTGAGGAACTGGACATCCATCTAGAGCCAGACATCGTCATGTTGAGTGAGACGTACATCTCTCTGGCCAACGTACACAATGTGTCTCTCGCCAACAGGAGTGACATCCCTCTTCAGTACTGCTGGTCAGAGTGGCCGAGCATTGATGTTGGTGAGAGCATGCAGGTGACAGTGAATTTCAGTCCGATGACCACAGGAGACTACAGACAAGACCTGCTGCTGCACTACCATACAGGTGAGATAGATTCAAGCCTGAGCCACGAATAACTTAAAAAGACACTATGACGAATGATTTTGGTAACATCTGTGTTAAATATTAAAGAAGTGTTGTTTCTGCTCAGGCGAAGATGTGCACATCAGCTTGTATGGGGCTTGTGAGGAACTGGACATCCATCTAGAGCCAGACATCGTCATGTTGAGTGAGACGTACATCTCTCTGGCCAACGTACACAATGTGTCTCTCGCCAACAGGAGTGACATCCCTCTTCAGTACTGCTGGTCAGAGTGGCCGAGCAAGGAAGAAGAAGACCTGAGCTTATTGAGGTACTGTATGTTTGTTTGTATGCATACAAAGGACACAGATGATAATTTTGAATTGATTATGGTATGTGTACGCTACCTCTCTGCCTCTCTCTCTGTGTACATGTATCAACCAGAATTTCTTGCTGTGGCGTTGTTTTTTTCTTTTTTACAAACGCATGTGTTGCCAGAAATGGCTCAGCTGTCCATCCCTTTGTTTCGATGTGCATATCGTTGATCTTCTTCCACCTTTTCCCTTCTTCCACCAGAGCTCAGCAGGACGGTAGAAGCCAGTCTGCAATGGACCGAATCCAGGCCCTCTCACACAGCTGCATAACTGTGAAGCCCATGGTGGGTTTGCGTGACACTGTTTTCATATCTATCAGTATCCTCTCCCTCACAAATGATTTCTCTGTTTGAAAAATAACTGTCTGTGTTCATATGACATTCCAGTCTGACTCCTCTGTGACACGTAACTGGGCCCTTCCCCTGCCAAGGGACCTTTGAGATATCCCAGCTGTTCTGACACTGCCAGTGTCTCCTCTGCTCTGCTCTGCTCAGCCAGGTTCCCTGGACAGAAGGAAGACAAATGAAAAACATGTCATTCCCCGGCCCTCTCAGGAGAGAGTGAAGGGGTGAGGGAGGCTGGGCGTAAACAGTCTGCAGACCGGTCACAAACACACACACACACACACACACACACACACACACACACACTTGTATTTCTATCTTTCAGTGCTGTCAACAACATAAACTCTGCAGCTAGTTTGCAGGTTACAGTATATGCAGGTCTGCTGTATATACTTTCAGTGATAGATTTGTTTTTGTCCATTCATGGTGTAGCCAGGTGAGCTGTCCCCTTATGAACACATCTATCCTATGTTTTTTGTGTAACTCCATGGTGAAATTCATTGAATCTAACAACAGCTGGAGGGATGTCTCTGTCTGTATTATTTATATTATGTACATATTTTGATCCCATCTACGTCAGACTTAGTTGGTGTGCAAACAATACTTGCTGTTACCATGGTTACTATGTTTTCTCTTGAATTACACCCAACCCTTAGGTTGGCATCACCAATCAAATCAAAGTCACTCCTCAGCTTGATCAGCACTGCAAGTGGAAATACAGTCAGGTCCATAAATATTGGGACATCGGCGCAATTCTAATCTTTTTGGCTCTATACACCACCACAATTGATTTGAAATGAAACGAACAATCAAGAGAAGACTTCACCAGAGTGAATACAGAGGGTTCACCACAAGATGTAAATCACTGGTGAGCCTCAAAAACAGGAAGGCCAGATTAGAGTTTGCCAAACAACATCTAAAAAAGCCTTTCCCAGTTCTGGAACAACATCCTATGGACAGATGAGACAAAGATCAACTTGTACCAGAGTGATGGGAAGAGAAAAGGAACTTCTCATGATCCAAAGCATACCACCTCATCATTGAAGCATGGTGGTGGTAGTGTCATGGCGTGGGCATGTATGGCTGCCAATGGAACTGGTTCCCTTGCATTTATTGATGATGTGACTGCTGACAAATGCAGCAGAATGAATTGTATTGATGTCCCAATATTTATGGACCTGACTGCATATCTCGGGTTGTGATTGGAAATTTCAGACCAAGTATGTTTACTGTGTGGCCTTGCAACACATTTCTGCTGAACGAAAACCAAAAACTGCACTTTAACTTCATTTTTTTGGTCCTAAATACGTTGGAATTGATTGTTTTGACAACTTCAAATGGACTACACAGCCCTGCTGTAAATCAATAGCTTTAGCTATCTCATACAGTAGAAGACCCCCCCCCCCTGGGTAGTGGGTTGTGCCTCTGAGCAGACAACGGTTAGACAGTCTGAGTAGTGAGCCATGTCTGTCGAGAGTTGGTTGAAACGCCACAAATTAACCTCTGAATCTGCCCTAATGCTTTAACCACCTCATTGGACTCATTGCTACGCCATCTCATTTTCATATGAGACAATCCACTCATCAGGCCCCAGTGTATTCATCTCAGCCCAGTGATAGTAAAAAGTTGTTGGCAACTTTGCATGTGGCCTTCTGGTATGTCTTCTGAGCCGGAGGTGAGATTTACATTCATTTCCATGTTTTCTGAGGCAGGTGACCTGACCAGTCCAGGTCAACAACAGCTGGACTGAAGACCACTGTCACGTGATTTACTGAAAGATAGATCTCTTATGTTGAAGTTTGCAGAGAAAGCTGTAGAAAACGGCCGACTGGAATGACATGTTAAGCAAGAATTTCTCCATTTTGTATTCGGACCATTCATTGTTTTATCATTTAACATGTTGAATAGTGTATGTTATGTTGTGTGTCTCTGACTATGTCTCTGTCTCTGTCTTTTTGATGAATATTTCCTGTCTGTCTTTAGGTGTGGGACCTAAAGTCCAGCTCAACTATAACCCAATGGATATGACGAATGTATTCATCGCTGACAATGACTATTACGAGGTAAAAATGTTAAGCTGTAATGTAATTATTGGACAAGACATTTTTATATTACATATTAAAGCTAAACTTCAGTGGATGCTGCCACAGATATGTTGAATGTTGCATTTCCATTAATGGTGGGGCTTAGGCAAGAAGAAAAAATGGAAGTGTCGAATGGGTCAGCCCTTCTTTTCGTTCAGGTACTGGTGTCCAACAAAGGGCTGATTGATGCCCCTTTCAAGCTGCTGTGTCCTGACACCGCTTTCGTCCTGAGGAAGGTGTTGTTCCCTCTGGGGCCTGCCAGACTGTGGGTGTCACCTTTCACAGTCACATCTCTGAGGATTTGCAGTTTGTAGTCACAGGACAGCCCAAGCCACCAATCCTGACCTTCAGGTGACGTTAGCAGGACTGAACATTCCGAAATATCTGAGCAAGTAGGAAAACCCTGTCCCTGTTCCAGCGGTGGCAGGGCTGCTAATAAAAGTGGTCACTTTCTGTTTCTGTTGAAGAGCAGAGGTTAATCGTAAGTTTCAGTAACTTTTCACATTTTCTTTTAAATGAAGTGTATTTGTTCTGGCAGTAACCTCTGCTGTGATTCTGGCTGTCACTGCTGCTTTGACAAGCTGCGAATGCGGTCCATCGAACCTCCATACAGGTGTCGACTAATCTGTGGAGGATGTGTTAAATATTCAGAACTCAATTTGCATAATAATACATTTAAAAGTCACCTGCACCATAGCTCAGAGTAGGGGGATGGTAATCTGACTTCCTCCTGGCAATCGCTGTCATTGAAAATTTATGAAACAGCTCTAATTAATAGAATGCCATTTTGGCATTATTCAGTGCAGTTAGTGGTGTGATTCATAAATAAATCTGAGATCGGGCTTTTTTTCCTCTTCCTCTCTGTTTCTTGCTGTCTCTGTCTGCTTTTTTCTTTTTCTTTTTTCTCTAATGATAGATGTGTTGTTCCTGAGATTGTGGTCCTCTGGTCAATGGAAATGGGATGTATCATACATGAGCACTGGCAGTGTTGTTAGTTGGACAAAGGAACAGAGTCTGGGAGACTATGGTATTGAACTAACAGCAACATTATCTAGTTTTAGTGGCTAGTTTCTCTACCCATCCATTTCTTAAGTGTCTCTTCCCCTGCTACTGTGACTAATTCATTTTCAGAGAAATTGGATCTGTAATTAATGACTTAATGGGCTCAATGATTTGTCAGCCTGTGAAATAATTATTTGCCTGTTCAATTTCAGCCCTGTCCCCCGAGCATATACGATTTACCTTTTAAACCAGCTCCTGACATTTTGTCAATTTACAGTGACATAACTGTAAGACACGAGATGATCTGTGGAACCGGGTGACAGATTTCAGTTTTGACTGGATGTGTTGCTGTCTCTGGTGTTTGGGACATTTCAGACGAATAAACAACACTGAGTTATTCAGTGTTTCCACCTAAAGTCTTTGATAAAATCAAGCCAAACTTTTAAGGAAGTGCAGGATTGAATATCTGTTTTCACCCTGCTTTATATGTTGTGCTCTCTCAGCGTAAGTGAACCTTGACACTGCTGCAGTGTGACATCGACAATTCATCATACTCAGTGTGTCACTTGCCTCCTGAAAGCCCTTCTCTCTCTGCGCGTTGCCTTATCAGCGATGCCTGATACCAATGAGGAACGAAGAGTCTCAGTACTCCCGAAAACTGCCATACACACAAATGGACGTGCACAGAAATTCACGCACACATGCCGGTCCAGGTGTAACTGCAGTTGTGTGACCCTGTCCTCTCCTCTGAGGCAGTGTTGAGGGAAGGGGTTTCTTCCCTGCACTCTCGAGCGTCAATCGATGCAGATTCTCCTGGAATTCTATTACATTGAGCTCAGTAAGCTGGCAGAGAGCCACACAGATGAACCTGATGACAGAAGATTACACACGTATTGTGGAAAGTATCCACACCCGCGTGTCACTTCAGTGCAAAACTAATGATAAATCTATCGTAACTTAAACTGAACATCTTGACATCACGGCAGAGTGGACACTAGCACACAATATTGTTGTTTGCTTTGCAAACTCTTCATCCGACACAGAAGCTGATTTTTGTCTGTTTTTCAAATATGGAGAGAGACACAGGCTCCCTAACCACTATATACTGCTTTATAGAGTGACCACGCCATTTTGTAGTGGTGTCCGAATGTTTAGTGATGATTAATGTCCACTATATAGTGCACTGAATGTATCCCACAATTCACTGTGAAATGTAGTGAACGTCCGATGGTCACTAACCGGAGCAAGATATCCCATCATGCATTGCCAGAAATTCTCTGGGCTGCGCGGAAGTGAAAATGGCGGACGGACGGGAGGGAAATATACATAAATATTATAAAATATAACAAAATACGAAAATACAAAGTACAGGACAGTAATCAAAAGCCTCTAATTTAATAAAAATGCAGTGGTAAACGGACAAGTATTGTGTGAGACGACAATAATGTGGTACGTTTTAATTGTGTGACAGCGATGACGTAATTACCGGCGCCGAGTATAGTGTCTGAAAGGTTTTTCTGTTGAGCTCACTATATAGTCCACTACATTTCTTTCCCTATATAGGGAGTGGGGAATGAGGGAGTGATTTAGGACACAGCTACAGTGTTAGAAATAGAAATTGCATAACATTACAAATGCACACAACATGGAAGCAATATTCTCGACTCATTGTTAAAATTGATGAGTTGGAAAATCCTGATACTGTATTATATTTGGTTTTCTTGGCTGGCAACCAGAAACATGAGCCACATAATATTCACATTACAATATATTGATTTTTTTTTTTGTGCTGTATAATGGTTGGCAGGACAATTAGCTGCAGTGCTAACTGCTGCACCACTGCAGGATTTCTGCAGTTTTATGTGCTGCTGATGGTTGTATAGCGTTCAGCACAGAGCTGGATGCTACACCTCTCTGACCTATGCTGAATACCAAAGCAATCAATTCCATTAAAGCAGTGGGATGCAGCAGGTTTGATGTGATTATTGAGATTCCAGTCATCTTGCACCACTCTCTCCAGGGACAAGACCCTCTGCTCCTCCCTCTACCCCCTCCTTACTGTGATCAACCTTGTATTGACCCCCCTCCCCCCACTCGCTTTCACTGGCTCCTATCATAAAAATGCTGAGAAAGTGATCTGTGACTCTTACTGTCAACTGCTGATCAGCTGTTCCCCACTTGTGTGAGTCTTTTGCTATTTTTTTCTAAAGCAGCGGACATGAGCACAGATGGTAAAAGAAAATAATGTTTTTACGTAATTTGTGCACGATAATATTTTTGCGTACTCATTAAGGCAAGTGCATTATTTGAGTCAGGACAATTTTGCCATTGATCAACAATCTATTGTGTTGTCCTGTGGGCAGTGAAAGTGCCTAAGCTTCATTACATCTGTAGGAGGCTCGTTCTCAAAATCCCAATTAAAAGTTTATGTTACAGCCATCCATCAACAGAGATGCTGTATAGAACATTGATTGTGAGCTGGACCACTGCTCGGTCAGATACAGTACAGTGAGCACAGTGAAGGGCCATCTGCTTCACTGAAAGGCTGGAGATGAACACCAGATTTAAATCACCTTTTTTCTTCCCACTGGACTTTACACAGTTACAGTGAACAACCACAGTGAAATAGTGAGTTTGTCTTGCAGCCGCCTTTGGAGCCATTCTATTTTTTTAAATGTACTGCTTCATACATTAAAAACATTTTAACATTCTTTACTATCTGCATGTGATACTCCATCATATTCACTGTAAGGAGATATTTTGTCTTACGTCAGGCATCAAGACGCTGCTCTGCCTTTACCTCTGGTAACTTGTGCTACTGAAAGGCTGGAGATGAACACCAGATTTAAATCACCTTTTTTTCTTCCCACTGGACTTTACACAGTTAAAGTGAACAACCACAGTGAAATAGTGAGTTTGTCTTGCAGCCGCCTTTGGAGCCATTCTATTTTTTTTAAATGTACTGCTTCATACATTAAAAACGTTTTAACATTCTTTACTATCTGCATGTGATACTCCATCATATTCACTGTAAGGAGATATTTTGTCTTACGTCAGGCATCAAGACGCTGCTCTGCCTTTACCTCTGGTAACTTGTGCTGCATTGATAAGCTGATATGATTATGTGGCTATATGATATACATTTATCTTTCAAGGTCCAGTTATAGCACAGATCTCACTGGCTTGTGGAGAGCAGTTAGAGGAAAGTGCCCCCACAAGGGAGATACTTTCATGCATCGCATTTCCATTCATGGAAGCAGCTGCTGTTGGTGTTACTGTGCCTGTGTGTCCTCTAAAGCAGACATCCCATAGTCACAGAAACTCTCTGTTGTTGTCTCCACAGATTCAGAGAAAGTCCTTTTGGCGTGTTGAGCCCAGTGAGGGGGAAATACCACCAGAAAGCCAACTGGTCCTCTGGGTAGTAGCAAACCTGAAGGACACACTCTGCTTCCAGGATACCTTGGAGGTGGTCTTCATAGACAGAACTTACACGGTTACATTTTGACTTAATATCAATAATTTAAAACTGAAAACGGCCTTTCTGGTGATTTTTTACTTTACTTTTTGCACTCATCTGATTTAACGATATTTCGTCCAGCTGGCACAACCACATTCCCACAAACCAGTCTTATATTCTGTTCATTATTTTTAACCAGTGTTATGTTTTTTCCCAGTCCCTGGTTTTAGGTGACGGGAAAGAGGCCGAGTTGTGGGCACGCTTTGATCCCGATTACTGTCATGATCAGGTGTCACTACTGTTGGATCAGGTAACAGAACATAGAGAATATACGTGTTTATTTCTTTAAATAGCATAGCAGAGTACAGCAAAGATGAAATTGGACCCTGGATATATTCAGAGACTGGAACATGAGGAATTTGGGACATATATTAAATCGTCTTTTCGGTCTCTGGGGAAGTCCAATCTTCGTATTGAGTACTTTACAAACAATACATTAGACCTCTCAGGCCTATTCTCCTGCTGCTCTCCTTTTAAATGAATAGTGTCGTCGTTTGCCTGTGGCCTTGGACCAACTAATTGACTGTCTTAAGAGAATCACTGATAACTAATTTATCACCCTCCACAGTCTTTTACCTGCCCCCCTCTCTTATTTATTGGCATTTTGTCCTTTTGTTTGTTTCCTATCTTTGTTCTCATCCCAGGGTTTTACATAACCTTCCCCCTGTTTGGTTGTTTGTGCGTTTGTTTGTTTGTTTTCTTCCTTCACCTCCTCCCGTGCCTCTGCTCTCTCCTTAATCCCTCATTTTCTCCTCCACTCAGATTGTGACCTCCGTTAACGAGCCGTCTCCCAGGCCATGTGGAGAATTAAATGGAGACATCACACTGTGCACTCGCTTTCTAAACTCCCTCTTTCTTGCTCACAAAAACCTGCACTATCTGGCCATGTTGACCTTATTACAGCGCTCTCAGTAATTACACCACTGCCCTTGGAGAGTGGGATTTGAATAGAGTGCAGTCTTTTCTCTCTTCTTATACCCACAAGAGGAAGAGATGACTCTATCAGCAGGAAGGATACGAGAGAGCTTCTTCTCCCTCCACCCTCTGTAACCTTCTGTTATTTACACTGTCGATACTTTTGTGCGCGATGGACGAGACTACTCACTCTCGTACCCCAGTAGCCACAGTACGTTTTTCAGCATGTGTCATTCTGTCTCTCCCTTGTGTCTTTGTTTTACTGACAGACGGCTGCAAATGAGATGTTTGTGGCTCGGCAGACTTTGATGTGTGCAGGTTTATTGAGGCTGAGCACAGGAAAACACTGGCTCCTGTCACATGAGGGAAAGTACAGACAGGAGACAGATATAAGAAAGTCAGAGTAGGTTGTTTCTGTATTGAGCTGAACACTTGCAGTGTCTTATCGCCTGTCGTCTTCACCATCTGTTCCCTTGCATGTCCGCAGCTTCACGCGCTTTCTCAGGAGGAGCCATGTTTTTTAACTTCTTCCTGCGTGGGGCCACGTGTTTTTTTTTATGGACTCCAGCAGAGATGCACCCTGTTTCTGAAGATACTGACCCACACTCTTTGTTCACCTTAACTTACACAGCCAGACGTTCTAATTTGTGATTCCCAAGGCCAGTTGAGGGGGCAGCTTTTAGTTTACAACAACACACAGGTCAGTTGAACATACAACAGTGCCCCCTGCTGGTTGTATTGCAATCATAACTTGTGTGCTGACACACCAGCCGTGAAGCTTTCTCGGGCAAATTTGTGTATGAACTTAAACATCGCCTTAGGTGTATGCATGCATGCACACAAACACACGGACACATGCACACACACACTCACACACACACACTCACAGACCCAGTGTCAGTAAACGAGCCAGCATTCAGTGATTTAATGCAGAAGTTGACTTGTCGAGCGTTGAGATGGCCTGACACACTAAATCTCTTTCATTCTCGTCCATGTTTATTCAGCACTTCACTGCAATCTATCCTGGCCTGTTTCCTGCTACTTGCCTATTAAAATTCCTCTTAATACATTTAATTAACTTGATGGATACACCCAAAACGGATCCCACAGGGAAGGAGAGAGAAGAGCAGGCAGGGAAATGGGAGTCAGCGATGTCTGGCATGTGGGTGCCTCTTCTTCATTTGGATTGAAATACTGTGTGTGTGTTACTGATACAGTATATTGGATCAACACTGGACTATTATATGAGTCATTCATTTTCTGTGTAGATGTCTTGAGGCTACTAGAGAAAGTTTTTTTCCCTGAAGTGGAAAAACAGTTTTATTCGTAGTTCTAGGTGTGTGTGTGTGTGTGTGTGTGACAGTTTTTCTGTCATTGTTAGAGAAGTAAACTTTTCACATCACTGATGTTCATCAATCTTTCACCAACACAGAGAGACAGAGATGCAAGAAGAAGAAGAAGTAGAAGAAGAAGGGGAGTGGAAACATCCAGACAATGAGACTGAAGATGGGAGGTGTTCCTCGAGAAAGCTTTCTCCTCTCTCTCCTGTCCCTCTTCGCCTGACACCGGATGTATCTGAACAGAATAGGACACACTGCTCTGTGGCTGTGGAAGAGGTAGGCAAATGTGTACATGGTAGCTCTTAGATTTCTTGTTTGTCTGGGGGTGGAGTATGCACAATATAACCAGTATGCACAATATATTCTGCATATAGTAATCCTTTATGTAAAATAGGATTTTTAACCCTAACCCTGTAATACAGTAGTCCATCAGATTATCTTCTGTTAAACATTTCATAATGAGTCAGCCACACTAGTACTATTCCTTCTACTTGTATTTGTCCCGCACCTTTGGGAGCACATACACAAAACCTATATCAAAACGGTTTTCACATGAATCGCAAAAAAAAAAAAACACAATGGGAGAGTACACAATGGTCACATAGGAATGAATGGGAAATGAGGTGAGCGAGGACAGAATCGAGAAAAAAAACTTGCCATAGTAATATTCCTCCAGGAACCAGACAGCTAATCTCATGTTTAAATCCTCCATTCATTCATATGGTCGAGATCCTTTTGTCCCTGGTGCATTGTGGGACCGAGTGTGAATTTGCTGATGTTTGATTTAGTTATCATTTGTGACCATTCCAGTGGTACGGTAAAGAGCAGTAAGAACTGTGCTGAGTGGTGCTGCAGGACTCACATGCTGACACCTGCTTTATTTAACAGAGAGGCTGTAGAACCAGCCTATGACATCACAGTTACCAGAGGAAGGAGAAAGTTGTATTTTCCAATGACAAATATGGCAGCAGTGGAATAAATAAATCATGTATTTGCTGTCAAATAGGCCTCTTATCGTTATCTCTCTCCTCCAGACTGATTGCCAAGACTTCAGTGCGGACAAAGTTGTTGGTGCTTCACCAGGCGCCCTGACAGGAGTGGACATATGCTTTGAGCCTCATCAGCTGGGGGAAGTGAGAGGCCAGCTCAGCGTAACTTCAGCAATAGGTGGTGAAAAAGATAGAACTTTATTCATCCCACACTGGTTAAGTTCACTTGTTACAGCAGCAAGTGAGTATAAAAATATAGAAATAAAAATTATTTGTTATTAAAAGTATTATTTCTGTACTTTTGTTGGTGTTGTTACAAATATTGTTCTTTCTTCACTGTCAAATCCAGGCAGATGATTTGTTCAATGCGTTGACTTCAACATTATTGCCAAAAAAACGTATTGCTGAAATCACTGTGTGTTTGTTTGTATTTCAATTGACAGAAAAAAATCCTGAAGAGAAAACCTGTCAGGAGCTGTCATTTCATGCCCTTCTCCACATGGGGGCAATCATGTTGTAGTGCTCATGTATTGGGGGCCGCCAATACTATATATCTATCTATATGGACATTTATATGGATATCTAGCTATCCATGTGGACATAGTGTTTGGTTCGGATCAGAGGGCACAGTGGGTTTAATGCCTCATATTGTTGTTAGAATAAGCCCAGGCAGAGCATGACTGGCTTCTTTATAAAAACAACACAACAAACCCACTGCTTGTATTTACTGTCACTCTATTGAGTCACTATGAACTCTCCTTTAAATCTTTAAACTATCAGAGTCCATGAGGAGGAGATGATGGTGATGATGGTGATGAGCTTCATCAGGTAACATGTGGGTCTTCAGAGGATGGAGGAGGTGGGTGGTTGCTGTGATGTAAGAGGGGAGGGGGAGGTGGGGGTGGGGGCTTCTCTCTCTCCCCCACAGAGTGCAGCATGAGCGCTCCACAGCAAAAGGATGTGTGAGCAGGCAGCGCGTTACTGTAGGGACGGAGTCCACAAACTGCTCAACAAAGAACAAGCCAAACTTCGAGCCCAGGAAGCCCGCAAGCAGCCAAACATCTGCAGCATCAGCCGAACATCTGCATGACCTTCTCTATGACCAGTAGGTTTCACTCACTCTTCTCAACTTCATTCTTTTGATTTTCTCCTCTGGGAAAGTTGGGGTGAAAGTTCACTTCATCTTATCTGGCTGTTTGTACGTTAAGGTGGGGATGCACTCTGTCAGGGTTGTTTATGCTTCTTCTCCTTCCTGCATTCACAGGCACCTCTGCACATCCAGATCTGGACTGCTTGATATGCTAATTTTCCATCTTACACTTGTAGGTTTTCATGTTTGTCCAGTGGAGACAGATTAAATAAAGAATGAATGAAACCAGTCAGCTGAATTTCAACTTGTCAATGTAACTTACCAATAAAGTTGCTTTTTAATCAGTCAGTCTACATAAGCACGCAAATGAAACAATAACATCTACTTCTTACTAAACATCCATGGCATTTTATATTTACTCAAAACACAAAAATCAAAAACATTTATCAAAGGCAGGATTTGGCTACTTGATATTCACAAATATCAGCCTGACGTTTAATGGAGAGAAGTTAAATAAAAGCAGCTATTTTAATCTAATACCATGAAAACGTCTGTGTAATAGCATTAACAGAGGAAAACGATTACAGCCTGTCACTACTTCACTCCGGTGTAAGAAGGAAGACAACTACCAGGTCAGCTGCGTGATATTCACATGTGTGTGTATGTGTGTGTACATATGTTTATCAATGTGAATATAAAAACGATGAATCAAAATCAGTTAAATGTAAATGTTAGTGCTCTTTATTCAGAAAACCCTCACGTCTACATTTCAGGATCTGGTTATTATAGACACAGATTAAATGTTAGATATAAATATTTCAATATTTGTCATCACAGTAACAGTGTTACACACATTAGTAAACACTATTACTATTACGTATTATATGTATGTATGTATATATGTAGGCTATGTACTAGTATGTATTATTAACATACATACAATAAACATTTATAATCATCACGTAGAAATGTACATACGTTGTTTTTGCTGCCTATTTGTTTCCCAAATATATTAGTGTGTGTGTGTGAATGGGATAATAAGAGGCATTAACTTAAAGCACTTTGTAGAAAGGCGCTTTATGAAGTTCAGTCCATTTACTTCCATTAGTTTACGGGCAGATCTGCCACATCCAATATGGCGGACTCGCTGACGTACTGCAGCAACCATAGAGCAGCAACGGACCAACCCGCTCAATGCGGCCTATAAGTATGTCTGTATATGTCAATGGCCGACTACCTACAGTTACGGCTTCAGCGTTAACGCTATGCTACCTGGAAGATACGCTATCGGGAAGTGACGCCACCAGGAAGTGTGTAAAATATCCGCTCGGGCCGGTAAAACACTCGCAGTAACTTTGTCGATACAATAGGGGAAATATAAGCGTTTCTTGTTATAAGTCCATTTCGCGCAACAGTTAACAAGTATTTTTGGTTCACTTACCTGTTTAGTCCTCGTGCGAATTCCCGTCGCAGGCATGGGCAGCCATTTTGAACCGGCATTTCTGGGCCACGGAGCTGACGTCAGTGTTCGCAATGCGACGTCATCGTTGGTGTTGTAATTGTAAACAATCCATGTTCACTCCAAAATGATGAGCCGCAAAGGAATAAAAGTGGGTCAGAAGTGGGTTAGTCGTTCACAGCATTGTAAAGTTGTAAATTGCAGTAACTGTTTGGTTGCTAGTGTGTTGTTGTCAGTGTTTGTAAGTTAATAGTACTGTTTGTGTTGACATTGTGGAGAGAGAAGAGGTAAGTACTGTTTAGCAAAACCAGAAATGTCTCTGTGTAATTGTACTATTAAACACATAAACACCTAACTGGCAGCTGTAGATATATAAATATTACATGTACAATAACCTGCTCTTTTTTTTACATTTTTGAGATTCAGATTTTAAGCTAATTTAGTTTTCACGTCTGCAGAAGAACACGTGGAAAACACCAAGGTCCATCCACCCCAGATCCTGGAGCTGTTTGATAGGAGCAAGACTACTGATCAAAAAGTAAATGCAAGCCAGTGTTGTGGTAACACAGAACCTTAAAATGACTTAAGATGACAAAATAATAGTTAAAGCTTAAAGCAGACACTGATAAATTAGGTTGATTAGTCCTATGACCATGCCTATGAAATGACCAGTTGTAAGGACATGCTTTCAACTGTCCTATTCACATATTCTGTTGACTTGTCACATATACAAATTTGAATGTGATTAACTTGCAATGATACAATATAGTACTGTATGTAAATTGACACAACTCAGATGAACAGAAGAGTGAAAGGCTTGATTTTTTGTACTGTGGGTTTTTATACGACACATTAATATGCAAATTTAGCACACAGTAAATTATTTAAATTGAAAGTACTCAGGAGCACTCGTATCCTAAAAGTATTAGTAATTCCTTAAGTGTCTCTGAGAACATTAGACTAATCATTGTCTTACGTTTTTGTGTGTTTTGTCAGATGTCTGTGGTGGATGTAAACGATACTCTTTTCCAACCCTTCCCACCTAAGCTGGTCTTCCAGAACTTCACTCCTGGAGAGACCTACAAGTTAGCGCTACGCCTCCTCAACAATGACAATGTGTGTGAATGGGTGATGAATAAGTCAACAGTTCCACAAACAACATGGCCGCTAAGCTGATGTTTGAATCAAGAATTGCTGTTGAAATTGAAAAACAACTACTGTTTGATAGCTCTGACCTTAGCAGAATATAATAAGTTTGTTTACTATGTGTATGTACGTGTGCCATCAGGTGTGTGTTGTGTTTAAGGAGTGTAGCATAATAGGAAAGGGTTCTGTGGGAGTAATAGAGATTTATTGCTGCAATTTTTAAATGAAACCAATGTAGTAATAATGAGTTTTTAGATGTGTGTGTACTTGGGTCTGTGTTTGTTGCCTGCAATTATATCAAGTTTGTACTCACGTTTTCTGTCAAGGTTCCACGACATGCGAAGCTGGAACAGCAAGAGTCTGACTATTTCCAAGTTCTTGGTCCAAAAAATGCAGTAGGCAAGGTTGCACCAGGGATGTCTACTACATTCACAATATTCTTCACCCCGCAGGAGAACAAGGTACTGGACACAAAGGGGGGTTAATGCACATCATACACTCGGGAAGCACAACGAAATGTCACAGTAAATTAAACTGTAACCAGACCTGCATGGAAGCACAGGATAGGACTTGGGTAAAAAGCAATTAAAATACTCCAAAAGTAACTGTATGGTGCAAAAAATGCATAAATTCAATAAATAATATTAATACATAAATTATGAATGAAATTAATGCAGTTATTTTGCACTCATATTTTACACACAAATCTTTTTCAACAGCAAGGTCAGAGTTAGAAAGTCAGAGGTCAAGGGTCAGACATGGAGTTAGTGGCCAACAAACTTGACATTTCTGGTCAGCATGGATGTTTCCTTCAGACTCCTAAACAAGATAAACCCAACATGCCAGTAAACCTCAACAATAGTACTGTTGTTGCCGTACCAGAAAATACTATGTGCCTCAGTACAGCCTAAGTGTAGCTCTAGTCACATGACTGGTGGTGGTTTGTAGCTATAGATACTAAAAATTATTTGATTAAAAAAAGATTTGTTTGGCAGTCATATTAAAAATGCATTTCTTTACACAGGACTACCACCACAGACTGGTTTTTATGACAGAGAAGGAGTGGTTTGAGGTCCCCGTCAGTGCTATTGGGCCACGTGCCGTTCTTGACTTTCGCAGTGAGCTGCATTTACCCCTTTGTGTAGTAAAAGCTTCCACACAGAAGATTCAGCTAGTCCGTAACATAGGAAACAGCAAGGCCAAGTTCAAGCTGCAAACACACAGGTTAGTCTATATAGAACAGGTTTCTGTCTGCTGTTTTTGTATGGGCTGTATATTTATACATACACATGTAAAGTAATGTATGCACTGTAGGTATGTGTGCACTAGTTATACTGAACGTATAATTTAATACAGAAAACAATCAGACTGTCTTTCATTCCACACTGTAAATATCTATTCGGTTTTACTCCAGCCCTTTCTCTGTGACTCCCTCTTCTGGGAATCTTGATGTTGGTGAGAGCATGCAGGTGACAGTGAATTTCAGTCCAATGACCACAGGAGACTACAGACAAGACCTGCTGCTGCACTACCATACAGGTGAGATAGATTCAAGCCTGAGCCACGAAGAACTTAAAAAGACACTATGACGAATGATTGTGGTAACATCTGTGTTAAATATTAAAGAAGTGTTGCCACAAAAAAAGTTCATAATCAAGTACAGTGTTTTTGTTACAACTCATCTGACTCTGACCAGAGAATATGGAATAAACACTGAAGCATTTTCTGTGCATGACATGTGTCAGCACTTCTCTGTGTGACAGCTGTTTTCCCCTTGTGTCTTCTGCTCAGGTGAAGATGTGCACATCAGCTTGCATGGGGCTTGTGAGGAACTGGACATCCATCTTGAGCCAAACATCGTCATGTTGAGTGAGACGTACATCTCTCTGGCCAACGTACACAACGTGTCTCTCGCCAACAGGAGTGACATCCCTCTTCAGTACTGCTGGTCAGAGTGGCCGAGCAAGGAAGAAGAAGACCTGAGCTTATTAAGGTACTGTATGTTTGTTTGTATGCATACAAAGGACACAGATAATCATTTTGAATTGATTATGGTATGTGTACGCTACCTCTCTGCCTCTCTCTCTGTGTACATGTATCAACCAGAATTTCTTGCTGTGGTGTTGTTTTTTTCTTTTTTACAAAAGCATGTGTTGCCAGAAATAGCTCAGCTGTCCATCCCTTTGTTTCGATGTGCATATCGTTGATCTTCTTCCAACTTTTTCCCTTCTTCCACCAGAGCTCAGCAGGACGGTAGAAGCCAGTCTGCAATGGACCGAATCCAGGTCCTCTCACACAGCTGCATAACTGTGAAGCCCACGGTGGGTTTGCGTGACACTGTTTTCATATCTATCCTCTCCCTCACAAATGATTTCTGTGTTTGAAAAATAAAGGTGTGTGTAGTTAGTGGGCATTGAGAAAGCACCATTCAACTATACTTTCAGTGACAGATTTCGTCTTTGTTCTTTCATGGTGTAGGAAGGTGAGATATGGCCCAAAGTTAATGCACAGTTCAACATCGTCTTCAAGCCGGAGGAAGCCAAGCTGTACGAGAGAACTATATATTGTGAAGTCACAGGTCAGTGTGAAGCTAGAAAACACAACACACACATTTCTGCTCAAGGAAAACCCAAAACTACTCTTTTTACATATTTTGTTTGTCCTAAACAAATTGGAACTGATTGTTTTGACAACTTCAAGTGCAACTTCAAGATTGTACACCTGACTGTAAATCAGTAGCTTTGGCTTTCTCATAGGAGATCCTCTGTCATTCAGTGGATAGGAAAAAGGTGCATTAAATTAGATGTTAAGCAAGAATTTCTACAATTTCAATCTGCTAATTGTTTTAACATGTAACATGTTGAATAGTGTATGTCCATTACTGCTTGAAATACAATTTCTCTTTCTAATCAATGAATTATCCTTTTTTTCATATTTTTATGTCCTTTTCTCTGACTATGTCTCTCTGTCTTCTTGATGAACATTTCCTGTCTGTCTTTAGGACGTGAATCTCGTTTACCTCTCACAATTAAGGGTGAGGGCGTGGGACCTAAACTCCAGCTCAACTATAACCAGATGGATATGAAAAATGTATTCATCGGTGACAATGACTATTATGAGGTAAAAATGTTCATGAAAATCATGTCATATTAGAAAATTATTGGACAAGACATTACATATTAAAGCTAAACTTCAGTGGATGCTGGCACAAATATGTTGAATGTTGCATATTCATTGATGGTGGGGCTTAAGCAAGAAGAAAAAATGGAAGTGTTGAATGGGTCAACCCTTCTTTCGTTCAGGTACTGGTGTTCAACAAAGGGCTGATTGATGCCCCTTTCAAGCTGCTGTGTCCTGACACCGCTTTCGGACGCTGTTTCTCCTTCAGTCCTGAGGAAGGTGTTGTTCCCTTTGGGGCCTGCCAGTCTGTGGGTGTCACCTTTCACAGTCACATCTTGGGAACTTTCTCTGAGGATTTGCAGTTTGTAGTCACAGGACAGCCCAAGCCACCAATCCTGACCTTCAGGTGACGTTAGCAGGACTGAACATTCCGAAATATCTGAGCAAATAGGAAAACCCTGTGCTTGTGTCAGCGGTGGCAGGGCTGCTAATAAAAATTGTCGGCGTTAGTGTTTCTCATGGCTCATGTCTTTGTCTCTTTCAGGGGTTGTGTTGTTGGTCCTACATTTCACTTCAGTCCTGTAGAGCTCAACTTTGGAGATGTGGCCTTTGGTGGGTTACGTGATCCTTAGCTTGTTAGTTTACAAGATGCGGCACGCAAATAAATAAATAAATGAATGAATAAAACCTGCATTTTCTGCATACATTGATTGATGTATGCAGAAAATGTATACATTAATCAATTAATCAATTAATTCTGCCTTGAATGCTATGTGCAGGTTTTCCTACAACACTGAATTGTACACTGTTCAACACCTCATCGGTGGCGATGAAATTTGCCCTTCGTGTTTTGGGAGATGGGCTGGGATCTCCTAGTGTTACCAGTGCCATGCAGGTATCTGAGGTTTCCAGAAAAAATTGGAAAAGCTGTACTGCTAAAAACCTACATGCACAGCCCATGGAGTTCACCATCAGTCCTGCTGTCGGCTCTGTGCGTGCCATATCAGATGCCAATATTGAGGTAGATTTAAAAAAACACTGGTTTTACTAATTACTATTCCTATTACTACTAATACTAGCATAAAAAAATGTTGTTGTAAATCTGACATGAGTGATATGAGGCCATCTCTTATGTAACATATGAATTAAAACTATGCTACATAGTGTGTGTAACCATGACTTGTTGAGGGTTTTGATAATCTTTGTTGACATCCTTCATGCTAAATGTAACTCTTGATCCTTTTGTGGTCTCATGCTATGTATGTTGTGTATTCTACAGGTGACCCTGTGCTCCAACACAGTCAAAACATACAAGTTGGCAATGGTGGTGGATGTTGAAGGCGTTGGCATGGTGATCAGTTCTCTGCCCATCAATGCCAGGTCAGACACATGCGCTTTCATGTGTAAACATACTCAGTGGTGTGCCCCAGTATGTAGCAATACACTTCACAATTATCTCTTGCACATTTGTCACTTGCACCATAGCTCAGAGTAGGGTGATGGTCATCTGACTTCCTCCTGGCAATTGCCGTCATTGAAAATTTATGAAACAGCTCTAATTAATAGAATGCCATTTTGGCTTTATTCAGTGCAATTACTGTTGTGATTCATAAATAAATCTGAAATCGGTCTTTTTTCCCTCTTCCTCTCTGTTTCTTGCTGTCTCTGTCTGCTTTTTTCTTGTTTTTGTCCTCTAATGATAGATGTGTTGTTCCTGAGATTGTGCTTGAGACTCCAGTGTTGGACTTTAAAGAATGTTTCCTCAATTACCCTTATGAGCGGCACGTGCAGCTTACTAACCCCAGCAGTCTGCCTGTCTGCTATGGCATGATTGACCAGGTTAAGTAGACCACTGACAGGGAAGAGATACTATAGGGGATAAACAAGGACTAAACCTGTCGAGGCTCATGTTTTCAGATCTCATATCCAGCACTGTAATGCTAAATTTACCTCATGTAGTATGCTGCAGTTTTTCGAAGCTCAAACATAACCTGTTTATTAGTGAATAGACTAAGTCATACTCTTGTCAAGAAGTGTTGAAATAGAAGTGAAGAAATAATGATCCCAGTGGACAGTTTTCACATACAGTAGATTTGTTGTCTGAATTTAATATGAAAATTTTATGTCTCACATTTTTCAGGAGTATAAGGATAGTTTGCCAGTGCGTTTTTCAAGCTTTGCACCCAGAGGAGTGATTCCCCCTCACTCTTCAGAGAACCTCCATGTGTTACTGATGGCTACGGCCACAGGAGAGCTAAAGGAGAGTCTTCATATTGCTGTGTTTGGCAGCAACAAACCACCTCTGGTCAGTGGACATGAGAGTCTTTGTTGTGTGTGCATGCGTTCATATATGAACATAGGCAGTGTTGTTATTTCAGTCTGTTCTCTTTTACTCTCTTTCTGTTCGGTTCTATCAAGGAGGTGGCTTTGTTGTATATTGGGAAAGGTCCAGTTATTAATATTCTGAGCTCACAGCTGGACTTTGGCAGAATTCCAGTTCTGACGGACATCACTAAAACACTGCACGTGTGGAACAGGTCACCTATCTCAGCCACCTTTACGACTCGCATGGTATAAACAACTGCCAACACAAACTCACCACCTAACACACACACTTTATCAGAGGTAGTAGGCAGGCTTACATGCACTAAAAACCATAGTATAAACGGTATTGAACAGCAACATTATCTAGTTTTAGTGGCTAGTTTCTCTGCCCATCCATTTCCTAAGTGTCTCTTCCCCTGCTACTGTGACTAATTCATTTTCAGAGAAATTGGATCTGTAATTAATGACTGAATGGGTTCAATGATTTCTCAACCCATGAAATATTTATTTTCCCGTTCAATTTCAGTCCTGTCCCTGGAGCATATACGTTTTTCTTTTTAAACCAGCTACTGATATTTTGTCAATTAATGACATAACTGTAAGACGCAAGGTGATCTGTGAAACTGGATGAAAGATTTCAGTTTTGACTGTATGCTGTCTCTGGTGTTAGTGACAAACAAATTATATTTTTTAAAATGTACTGCTTCATACATTAAAAACATTTTAACATTATTTACTATCTGCATATGATACTCCATCATATTCACTGTAAGGAGATATTTTGTCTTACGTCAGGCATCAAGACGCTGCTCTACCTTTACCTCTGGTAACTTGTGCTGCATTGATAAGCTGATATGATTATGTGGCTATATGATATACATTTATCTTTCAAGGTCCAGTTATAGCATAGAGCTCACTGGCTTGTGGAGAGCAGTTAGAGGAAAGTGCCCCCGCAAGGGAGATAGCTGGAAGCAGCTGCTGTTGGTGTTACTGTGCCTGTGTGTCCACTAAAGCAGACATCCCATAGTCACAGAAACTCTCTGTTGTTGTTTCCACAGATTCAGAGAAAGTCCTTTTGGCGTGTTGAGCCCAGTGAGGGGGAAATACCACCAGAAAGCCAACTGGTCTTCTGTGTAGTAGCAAACCTGAAGGACACACTCTGCTTCCAGGATACCTTGGAGGTGGTCTTCGTAGACAGAACTTATGCAGTTCATCTGTCTGCCACAGGCACTGGCACTACAATTGTCAGTGACAGGCCTCTTGGCCCAAGTCTTGACTTAGGAACACACTTCAGGTACAATCACAGAACTGACACACATGCATCAAATTTTTGACTTAATATCAATAATGTAGAACTGAAAGGTCATTGCTGATTTTATGCCTCATGTCCTTGGTGTCCTCTGTATGCCCCATTAGCTATGGCTTATGTCAGTACCACTTCAAGCTGACCAACCTTGGCCAGCGGTTGCACCTGCTGTACTGGGGGGTTGATTGCGTCTTGCCCTGCCCTAAAACTCACAGTGGAGACGGTGTGTCTGGCCAGACCCTTCTGTCCCCCATCCCTACTCCCAAGACAAAAGACATTCGGACCCGCCCTGCCTCTAGCAGAGAGAAGCCTGTGTTTAGCATCAGCCCTTCTCGAACTGAGCTTTTCCCAGGCTGCTCTGTTGACATGGTGCTGACGGGATCCTCAGACTCTCCCAAGGTGAGACAGTTTCATTACAACAGACATTATGTATCCTTTCGAATTAATATATGTTGTAGTACAAGTGCAGTAAATATGTCATTGTCTTTCAAGGTTGTAAGAGAACGTCTGGTGTGCCGTGGCATTGTGGGTCATCAGGGATGTAAAGAGCAGATCATATCAGTGGATGTTATCTGTTGTTTTGTTGCCCCTATGCTCAGCTTTTCCTCCAAGCAGCTGAACTTCTTCATGAAGAAAGTAGGTCTAAGGATCTCTTTTTTCAAAATATGTCTTCATTTTGCTGAATTACATACAGGAGTAATGTGCACATATGTCTTTCAGGTCCCGGGAGAGAGTTTGAAGCCCATATATGAGAAACTGGTCTTGAAGAATGTGTCATCTCTGTATCTGTCCATGACACTTTCTCTGAGGGAGCCATTCTCTCTGTGTGAGGCCCCAGGAACACAAAGCCCCACTACCACCAAGGTGCACATACTGGACTTGTTGTTTTAAGTGAATTTTTGTTGTTGCTTGCTTCTGTGTTGTTAATTTTCTTTGAGGAAACACAAGATTTTTTGTCACACACAAGACCAACCAGTCTTAGAAGGGACATTAGTTTCCTATGTAGTGTTTGTTTGTTTAATCATTTATAGTTGCATCATCACCCGCCAACCATGATTTATTAATTATAATTTGAAATATTAATACCTGTTGTAGACTGTCCTGTCACAGAAAATTGTGACGTATAACGTATAATGGTGGTACTAGTAACATTTTAAAAAGTAGACTTTTAGCGGAAATGCAAAAAGTGTAAAATTGATTTTAATGTAAAATGACACTTTTCAAGGTAAGTGTCTGATTTATGTATCTCCTTATGCATTTTAACAACCATAAATGAGCCGTGAGCTTGTTAAAGCACATCTGTGTACAGTAATTGTTTTTGTTTTTTTTCTCTATCATTTTTAATTCTCATCCCTACTGTATGTATAATTTATTCAAATTTTCTTGCTGTTGGAGCTTGTCATATCTAAAGTATGAAAGTATTATTGTCATCTATTATTTGAATCCACATTAAAATGATGTTCTGTTTTTTTTTCCAGTCTATGGTTTTAGGTGATGGGAAAGAAACCGAGTTGTGGGTATGCTTTGATCCAGATTACTGTTATGATCGGGTGTCACTACTGTTGGATGAGGTAACAGCCATGCGTTTTTAAAATGATCTATGTAATGCATTGTTCTTTGCTCTGCGTCAATCACATATCTATAAAGATGACATAAATTACTGCAAATAAGTGTGTGTGTGTGTGTGTGTGTGTGTGTGTGTCATTTTTCATTTGTCTAGTGATCATGTAGTTTACAGTTGTAGCATTTTTTATCTGCTGAAAGCCCAATGAAAACAATACCCGTGTGTTTTTTTAATCCAGTTCCTTGAGGTGCACTACCATGAACACCCACAAGAAGACATGGTGGCTCTGCATGCTGAGGTCCACTTTCCCAACCTTCACTTCTCCTCCACCATTGTGGACTTTGGTTGTGTGCTTGACTTCACAGAGGTTCACCAAGTGGTTATGATGACAAACTGCTCCCAGCTGCCTGTGTCCTACTGCTGGGCTTTCCTGGAGGACCAGAGTCATGGTACCACCAGGTATGTATGGTATACTGCAAGTCCCCACACACTTCATTTAACATTTATACTTGTGTTTATAGTATACACTACCACATACACTACCTTTACAGTTATTGAAGCTGAGCACAGGAAAACACTGTCTCAGTCACATGAGGGAAAAACATAAAGTCAACTTTTCACATCACTGATGTTCATCAATCTTTCACCAACACAGAGAGACAGAGATGCAAGAAGAAGAAGAAGTAGAAGAAGGGGATTGGAAACATCCAGACAATGAGACTGAAGATGGGAGGTGTTCCTCGAGAAAGCTTTCTCCTCTCTCTCCTGTCCCTCTTTGCCTGACACCGGATGTATCTGAACAGAATAGGACACACTGCACTGTGGCTGTGGAAGAGGTAGGCAAATGTGTACATGTACATGGTAGCTCTTAGATTTCTTGTTTGTCTGGGGGTGGAGTATGCACAATATAACCAGTATGCACAATATATTCTGCATATAGTAATCCTTTATGTAAAATAGGATTTTTGCTACTCTTCATCTTAACTAAAAGGCTGAGAAGTGATGTAGGATTCATAATTTAAAACCTTTTGGTAATACAGTAGTCCATCAGATTATCTTCTGTTCCATCTTATAATTTTAATATTTTTATAGCATTTCATTCATAGCTCATGACAAGAGCAGATACACACGTCCAAAAGAAAATCTTGGCGGGAGTATCACAGCATCACACTGGAGGATTGGTAATAAGAGAATTAACTGTGTAAATTGTCATGGTTTTCTTGTTTTGTCTATAGGTATTTGATATCTTGCCGATATACGGTGATCTACAGCCTGGGGACCAGCAGCTTGTCACATTCTCCTTCTTCGGCCATGGACACACCAGCAGAGAGGTGGTTGCTAAGTGCTATGTAGAAGAGGGACCTATATATGAAATCAAACTGAGAGGAGAAGCATCAAGCATTAGCTACAGTCTTGACTCCACCTGTGTTGACTTTGGACTGCAGGTACATACTTCATAAATCTGACGTGAGTCTGTTATGTTTCAGCTTTATTATGGAGAGGAGAAAGGATGCGACTGGAGTTAGTGTGTACTTGTAATGGCAATTGAGGCAGCCTACTTTGGGTCGTCTGGGTCACATCTTGTTTGTTGTTTTTCTGCTGAATATGAAGGGATGGACAATTTAACTTGATGTTTACCTCTTTTATTCTAGCTTTTTGATCAAGTAGGGGAAGCCGAGTTGACCCTGAGGAACACTGGCAAGGTGGGCTTCAAATTCCAAATCATAAACCCTGAAACACAGGAGGAGGAGGAGGCCTGTGAGGAGGTGCAGGAGATCACACTCGGGCAGCCCATGGTCATCCCCAGTTTGGTAAGCTTATATAATTACAAGTATGAAGGGGTCATTCATTTACATTGTTTTTTTTTTTTTACCTGTTTTTGTGTGTGTTTGTTGCAGGGTTACTTGGAGGGAGGTGCAGATCAATCCCTGCGTGTGCTCTTCCTCCCTGGCTTACCTGAATACTTTGAGAAACATCTCCAGCTGCAGGTAGCATTCCTACCACAGGAGGACATCACTGTGACCGGCGAGGGCGTGTTCCCAAGGATCAGCTTGAACTTGCCACGAAACCTGTGTATGCATATAGATACAGTCATACACACATATATGACTGTGTCTTTGAATCTACTAAAACTATTTTTAATTTATTACTATGTGACCCAGCTTAGTCAAAATCACAAACTGAATCTGTAACAGCAACAAAATGCTAATGTTGTTTTTCTTCTATTCACCCTATTTCAATACTGTTGTGCTTACCACACACTGAAAGAGTTTCTTCATTCTCACAAGTTGTCAGAGATCAGACTTAGCAACAGAATGGCGCTATTCACATAGAGCTGAGTTTTGCTAATAACATTGTTGATCATTTATGTTGCACTCAAACATTAAAATCTTCAGTATGCATCTTACAGTTGATGGATAGGTCTAACTCATGATCACGTCTCTATACAAATAAATACTGAGACACAATCTCACAAAAATATTTTATGCAATATTTTATTCGTATGACACTGTGATTCCCTTGCAGCAGAGGAGTGCTACAGTGATGTGGTGCAGCAGGCCAAAAAAGTTCTGGAGGCAGATGGATTCCATGAGCCAGCAGATGGTGAAGGAGCAACACAGTCGACAGAGGCCCGCTACGCACTGACAGTGAGTGACTAAAATAAACAACTATGCTGTCAGTAAGCAACACATTTGGCAGGGCTTTTCCTGCTTGCCCACAGTACTTTTTAGTAACCTTTGCATTTTTCTGAACGCCTCCCTATGTCTCCCTCTCCCGTTTGTGGCGTGCTGCCTCCAGTATGAAGAGCTGCTTCACATGGAGATTGAGAGAGTGCTGGTCAAAGAAAGTGCTCTTGCTGTTACTGGCAGCTCGGCGGAGCTCAGCGACTCTGAGGGTTTCTCCAAAAATTGGCAAAGACTTAACAAGTATGTACAAACAAACACACACATGTTTGGCTTTCTCTAATCGTAAGGGCTCTCATTGACATAATGCATCATAGTCTGAACCATCACAACTAAATTCTAACCATAATATTGCAAAGAAGTTTTCCACTCGGGAACACCAAAATGACCTGACAGCGATGGTTTTCAAATAAAAATCCTCCCAACTACACACAAATACACTTTAGTTTAACAGATGGTCCATTCAGGGAGAAGTCTGTGAAGCTCAGTTTTGGAGTTCAAAGAATCTTGGTAAATGCATAATATCTGTCTGGCAATGTTTTTATTCTGTGGATGTCATAGTGTGCACTGTGTGTCTTCACTGCAAGACAGACTTGTGACAGACCAGTGACAGTGTGTACACACACACACACACGCACACACACACACACACACACACACACACACACACACACACATATCTGATCTGCTTGTTCAAGGCAAAGAAAACTGTGAAAAAACACTGCACACATGTCTTATTTACCCCTACATCATGCTTCTCCCTTAGGTTCCTGCTCCCAGAGTACATTCTGGATTTTGGTTTTGTCGTTCCTGGCAAGATTCTTTCTCACACCAGAAACATAACCAATACTGGATCAGTACCTGTGTCCTTTCATGCCATTTGCAAACCTCTCGCTGGCACAGGTAATGTTGCTTTGTGTCTCATTAAAAGCAGTACTCAGGCAGGTTTGTAGTTTTTAATTTTGTTTTGTATATCTCCTCAGTGTTAAAGACTATACAATGTCTTATTTGTAATATAATGCATAACTAATATATGTGAGTTTGTTGATGCTGTTGGTCCTTCACAGGTTTCAGTTCTGACCTTAAAAAAGTCAAGAACCTGCCCTGTGGTGAAACACAGACTTTCACAGTGATATTTAATCCTGAGGAAACTGAAGGGCAGATGGGAGAAATAGGCGCTGTCATGTCAATACAGGTATGCATAGCAATACACACACATATACATATGCATATATCGCATTCACTGTAAACTGGTAAATAATTGTGTCCTTGTTTCCTTTTCTAATCGATATCAGTGTGACATTGATCTCTCGATGGGTTTACAGGTTGTAGATGGCCTCATGGTGCAGGTGCGGCTGCGTGCAGTGGTGACCATGCCGACCATCGTAGTTCCAGTCGATACATTGCAGTTTGACGATGTGCAGTGTGGCATGTGTCAGGTAATATAGTATAGTATATATAGACACTGCAGAGGTTTCTGACTTTTCTCTGTAATATAAAAATGTCTTCTTTGTAAAAAAAAATACAAAGTATATGTTCTTTTCATTTATGTTTGTTTTTCATTTTATTCATGTATGATATCAACATGCAGTAGGTAACGCACGCAAGATAAAAAGGGGAAAGTACAAATTTGATATAAAGCTTAAAATCAGTGTGGTCAAAACCTTATTGTACAGCTGTAGTTCATGGCTTCATGCTAAAGAAGCAGCAAGATCACGCTGAACAACTAAATCAAAAAAGATCATGCTGTAGTCCAACAGACATGAGAGAGGTCGAGCTGTGAGTAAAATTGAATGTTTTATTTCTTTTATCCATCAGCTGAAGACAATACAGCTGCTGAATAAAGAGCCTGTGCCCTGTCAGTGGAGCATAGCTGAGGATGCGATACCTTTAAAAAAGGTACAAATTTTTTTATGGTGTGTAGCCATTGAACACTGATACAACAAACAACTGCATGGCTGTCATTCACATAGACAGATGCAGAACACAAATACACCAGCGTGACACCTACATTTTGTTCTTCATTTCCCTCAGCTAGATAAGTTTCTGCCTCTTCACCAGCGTAAAAAGATCTTGCAGGAACTGAAACCACCTCCAGTGGTGTTTGAGATGACTCCAACCTCTGGCACACTGCCCCCTGGTGAACGAGTCAATGTCCAGATAAAGTTCCGTCCCACTGAGGGGGTAAGGAACAGGATTTTTAGATTTATGAATAGTAGAGCTTTGTGGCATCATCTTAGTTGTTGCTGTTATTAAATTGTGGACATATGCTGTGTTAAACTGTTGTTTAAACTGTGAGTGAGATGTTGTGGTATGTCGTTGCAGCAAGCTTTCAGCAGGCAGCTAACAGTCCGTGTGGCTGACAGCAACCAGCAGGTGACCATCACTGCCCAGGGTCAGAGTGAGGAACCACAGCTGGAGTTCTGCCCGTCAGTGCTGGAGATCGAACCTTGTCTGCCTTTCAGCACTGAGGCTGAAGCTGATGTCACAGTCCAG
Organism: Trinectes maculatus; assembly: GCA_016785345.1. Taxonomy (NCBI): domain Eukaryota; kingdom Metazoa; phylum Chordata; class Actinopteri; order Pleuronectiformes; family Achiridae; genus Trinectes; species Trinectes maculatus. Next base: position 73,147 of record JAFBJQ010000427.1, read on the forward strand.
AACCCCTGTTCTTTCCCCATTGAGTTCTACTCTCTGGAGTTTGACACACAGTATCTGGAAGAGGAAAAGGTAGTTCTGGGGAACAGGGTGAAAGCAGGAAACACTATCACATTGTTAATGTGTTAACCTGTTTCTGGTATTCTGTGTTAATACCACGTAGTACAACTAAATGCGTTTTGTTCTTTGATCTTTTTGCAGTACTAGAAGAGCACTGCATTGTGATGAATTGTGATAATTGTGTCTGTTTATGTACAGGTTATTTCATTTGGGTTTTTCTGGTGAGAGAATGTAAAATTATTCATTTTCATAATTTCACTTTTTTTTCCTGTTTCTGTGTGTTTCCCCCTCCTGGTTTCTCTCTTCCTTCCTCCTCCCTCTCTTACATCATCCCATGCAGATCCTGCGTCTGATGCAAGATTATGATGAGTCCAACAATCTACTGCTGCCCCCGAAGGTCCCAGGAGAAGGTCTTCCTAAAGAACTGCTTGACTACTACGAGGAGTATTGCTCCCAGCAGAAGGACGACGGTAGCTTAAAACACTCACGTTCATCTACATGCATACTGCATGTGTTGTGTGCATTTCTATTTGAAATATCATCTACATTTGTGCACCAGAGCTGAAGGTCAGTTTGAACTCGTCTCTCTCATGCTTGTGATTGTTACATTCAGTCATTTCAGAAGAGACGACCACAGAGGTGAGCAGCGACAGACAGGGAGAGCTAGACGTGACCCCTGTCTTTAGAGCAGTTGCTCGCCACATGGGTATTGACCTGTCACCTGAGGGTCTGGCTGCACTTAACCGCAGGGGCATTGCCATGATTGTGTATGGAGCCCCGCTGACAGGTGAAAAGCCCATTTTCCCTTGATAAAAATAAAATGAAGAGAATGAACAGATATTGCCAATTAGCTGAATATAGAGAATATGTACTGTGTGAAAATATTTGCATATTCTGTTTCTCTACTTTCTCCAGATGAGAGAGGTGCAGCAGCTGCTCTGGCTCAACACTATGGCGGCGCATGTTTGAGTGTCGATGCTGTGGTTACAGATGTGCTGATGCACGGCACCTCAGCTGTTAGCCTCGCAGCAAGACAGCTCTATGACTGTGCTGTTGCCAACTACGCTGAGAAGGAGGCTGGTAAGCATAACATATGTCGCAATTCTTTTCATGATGTCTTTATTTGAGGAGTTGCTGTAACATAGACGACAGACAGAAAAGAAATGCTCCTATGCTGTCAATATGTAAATTAAAAATACTTCTCAATCTGCTACCACTTCAAGGGAATTGCTGAGCGTGCTTGTGAGTACAATATGTAAAATAAATTCTCCACACAAAGTCAGGAGTCAGGCAGAAGAGAATAATGTTCAGTTTAAATTGGTGAACAATGTTAAATATATTCACCTGCTTCTTATGAAGGTACCACAGATATTGGACCTGCAGCTCATGGTGAGGCCTTGTATCCTAATTCAGCTTCACTGGATAGTGAAATTCTTCCAAAAGCCAGTGAGGACCACAACAGTACAAGTGAAGGTGGTAGTCCTCAAGAGACTGAAACGACACAAATTGCCCTCAGCCTGGTATGTTTGCTCATACGGCGTCACAAGAAGATGTTAATTTGTTGTTTTGGGTGAATTCTTTTCCATATGTTTTTTGTTCATAAATACACAGTAAATGTTGAAGCTACTGGATGTATCTTAATTTTTTGCAGATTTTTTCTAAATCAGTGTATGACATGAGTATATAAATATTTATTAAACATAATGAACCACTTTCTTCAAAATGTTGCTACAGGGAAGCGATGCCGCCACACTTAGCAGGCTCTTGCCTGATGATTTACTGGTTGATATCCTGGCAGAGAGATTACAGGTAAGACATGCAGCATTCCTCTTGTCAGAATCCTGGCACCCTCTGTATAGATACTGTATATACAGTTTATTGTATAATATTGTGTGGCACAGAGCTGTTTCAAAATACAGAGTTAAATACCAGTGTGTAGAGTCACAGGACCTTACATGCTGTGATTTTTTGACAAAGGCCACAAAAACTGAAAGTCAGCATTCATACATCTAAAAGGTAAAGTCAGGAGAGAGTTAGGTACAGAGAAGATTAAGGTTAATTATAACATGATTCAGTCTAACCCTTTACTTGCATCTTTTAATGTTTGCTCTTTTTGTCTTGTCATTGCTTTATGTGTTCCTGACCTTGGTGCTACAGTTAAGAGACTGTTACCAAGGCGTTGTGATTGACAGCCTGAAGTCCATGTACACTCAGTCATTGGCAAACACACTGCATGTTGTCCTCAAGGCCCTTAAAAACCGCAAGTATATCTATGTGATCAATTTATCGCTCTCCTATGCTGCTGCGAAGGCACGAGAGCGAGCACACAGAGAAGCTGGAGGTAGGAAACGCACAAACACAAATGTGTATGTACAGATTTGTATATTATCTTTCAGTAAGGTTGGTAAACATATGTGAAACTACCTGTTGGTATCATTTAGAGGCTTTTCAAAATGGAGATTGGACAGGGAGCAGGAGTGATTGAATGAGAAGATGGATGAGGAGGTGGCATGATGCTTTGCCAGAGAAGCAGAAAGAATATGCAAACCAGCAATATGGAGGGAAACAGCAAGAACAGAAACTCAGGTGAGCCAGCTCACTGGGCCTCTCCGAGAAGTCTGAAATAAGTCAAGCAAAACAATCAACCACTAAAACATTTTTCTCTGTTCAGTGTTTTATGCCGACATCATGAAACAGCTGGAAGGACAAGCAAAAATGAACAAGACAAGATATTTCATCCAGTTGGACAAAATGACAGACAGTGCCACCCTGAGGCCTTGTTTGAACTTTTAATGACATGAAGCCAAAATCAGGATAATTTACAGGATAAATTAACCTTGGTTCTGTAGGTTGACATTTGTGATACGGTGGAATTCAGCACCGGAACACAGACAACAGAAGTCAAAAAGAGCTCAGACTGGAGTCCGCCACTTATAATAACTAAGAGTCGTATTATCATCTAAGAGATGTCACTCTTCACAAAAAAGAGAGTTTATTATAGAGACCTGGTAAAATAAAAGGCAAAGGGTATATTCAGGACTTTCAAATGCTCAAGTTAGTGTTCTTAAATAAAAAAAAAGATCAGTGCTACCCCTGCAGGGACAAATTAAATAATGAATGAATGAAACCAGTCAGCTGAATTTCAACTTGTCAGTGTAACATACCAATAAAGGTGCTTTTTAATCAGTCAACTTAAGTGTACATGGCATTTTATATTTACTCAAAATACAAAAAAGAACAACATTTATCAAAGCTGCTTAGCTGCTTTTCTATATTTTAGCTGCGTGATATTCCCGAATCACTGACTGACATAGACCATAGACATACTATAGGAGTAGACGCCGCATTCGCTGCTGAGCGTAAGAAATACAGCCGCCACCTTGGGCCGGTCATAGTTCCAACAACACATAAGAAACAAGTAGCGAGTGAGATATGATTAATTACATGCGTTGACTGTTTATTGACAGATAACGTTAAGTGGTGCGGTTGACCGGTCCAAGATGGCGACCCTAAATCTCGTCAGCGCATTAGGCTCTAGCGGCGAATGCGGCTACAGTTAACGGCTTTAGCGTTAACGCTAACGCTACCCGGAAGTTACGCTATCGGGAAATGACGTTTATAGAAAGCTATACTATCGGGAAGTTGAAAAAAAGCGCTTGAGACGATAAAACAGTCGCAGCAATTGTGCCGAAAAATAGGGAAAACACTACCATTTGTTGTTTTTAATGGCAAGCGCAGCCATTTTGAATGGAAAATTCTGGGCCACGTTTAGAGACCAGCTGACGTCAGTGCACGCGATCTGACGTCATCGTTGGTGTTGTAATTGTAAAAACCATGTTCGCTCCTAAATGATGAGCCGCAAAGGAATTAAAGTGGGTCAGAAGTGGGTTACTCGTTCACAGCGTTGTAAAAGTTGTAAATTGCAGTAACTGTTTGGCTGATAGTGTGTTGTTGTCAGTGTTTGTAAGTTAATAGTACTGTTTGTGTTAACATTGTGGCGAGAGAAGAGGTAAGTACTGTTTAGCTAAATCAGAAATTTATCACATTTCACAATATTAGTTGTAAATCTCACTATGGATCCATCTGCAGTGCACATCATGAAGCAATTTAAGAAACAGACGTCGTTTGTAGCTTAACTACCAAAGATTCAGAATAATCAAACATGATGTGTGTGGAAGACTAAGACTAAAGATCCTTAAGATCCTTTAAAATACCTAAATTAGGACTTAATGGCAAATTTTACACACACACACACACACACACGTACCTTAAGAAGTATCAGGAAGGAAGAGTCCATGGAGAAATCAACCAATCGAGTGATTGTTTTTTGTTTTTGATGCACTTTTCATACAATAAATTTAACACAAACGTTACAGGGAATGTACAAATTCAAGCCTTTGTTGAAATTGTTTTTCACAGACAATGCTTGCACAAGACGGCCATCGCAAGTCTCATAACCTCTACGACTCTCTAGAGCATTCAAAGGAGCAAGATCTTTTTAACGGTGTCAAAAAATGTAAGAGAACCTTAGCCAGTCTTTGGTTAATGGTTTGATGTGATAATAATTATAATGTAATAACTAGAAAACTGCGTTTCTTGAAGAAAATGCAGTGTAAATGTGGTTGCACAGATGTTGAAAATGAATTAAAGCTGAAAAGGGAAGTTGACTATCAGTTAAATTAGTATAAAGGCAGTTATTAGTATAAAGGCATTATATCTCTGTTGAAAGAGCAAATGTTATCGTCTTGATCAAAATTGACAACATGCTGATCTCATTTGTAAGGTAAAAGTCAAGATCAAACATTAAACCATTATTATTTCACCGTTTCCTCTTGTTCAGTGCGTCAAAGCAAAGAGAAGACAGAAGGAGCCATGAGATTAGCATCTTCTCAACCTGTCGACACGATGCAGATAAACACGGTGGGTTTGTTAAGGAGCAGAGTCAGTGACACTCACTTACTCCTGCATCTCTGATCATGGCTAATGTTCTTTGTTTCTGTCGGATACACTGCAAACACGACCACTGTGTGTGTATGTCAGTCAGCTCTAACAAATTTGAGAGTTTGAACCGTATTGACATCCTGAATTATTATGGCAGAAATAACAGGTTAAAAAAGTGGGCCTTCACAGTTACATATAGACATATAGTCTCCTACACAAGTATAATCGTTGGACTCTTTTTCCTCTGGTTCCCTCTTCAGGCTGATGAGAATGAGCTGCAGATTCAGTTCAGGGAGTATGAGCAGAGTAAGGTGCAGGTAGAGCACATTCTGCAGTACTGGGACCGGGGGCGGGGCTTGTTGCTTGTCCCGCTCCCCAGTTCATCCCCAGCAGTGCCGGAGACCCGACCTGAGAAACAGGTCTGTTTGCTGACTCCAAAAACACAAATAACGTTGGTCAGTAGTGTTTTTACTGCTTGGTCCTACATCGTCCAGTCTAATCATCCTGTGCACACAGAGTGTTGTTGACAAAAAGAGCAGAAAAGCAGGAGGTAGTAAGATGCCGGTGCCCAGTCAGACGGCAGCACAAGCTGAGGCAGAGAAGGAGTTACTCAAAGTGTCTCCAGAGGACCTCATCCCCCACATTGTGCTGAACGTAACAGAGACAGACTGCTCATGTGCCAAAGAGATGCTGAAAGGCAGCATCCTTCCTCCACTGGATGATGTAGGTTTAACACTTGCCAGATAATCCTCTGTTTGTTGTTAGTCTAATTTGGTCATTTACTCAAAAGTCCGAATCAGTTACATTTTTTGTGAATCTGCCATACTTTTCTAATAGTTTCCTTCTGTCTGTCCCTAGGTGTTGGATAATTTAGGGTTGGGACCCAGCGGCCCACCTATCCCTCCTGCCACGACTCTCTCTGTTGTTCCTTACCCCAAGGTCAGGCAGCCGACAAACAGTCAGCTCATCTGTGATCGTTTCACCTTCATGGCTCCTCCAGGGTCGGAGATAGAGGGTGAGGAGAAGAGAGACTCTGAGGAGGATGCACAACTATCAGATGCAAAGGTAATGCGAATATTGCCTTGTGGCAGGAAGCATCAGGATTTACAGGAAGTGATTTTCCAGATATGTGGTCTTGAACTCCAGGGAAATAAAGGTTTTCAATTATGGTAACCATGGTTGATTTTATGGGTCAGATTCTGTGTACTTTAGCAATTTAAAAAATGTAAATGACGCTGAGATTTCAGTACTAAAAACGTAACGTCTGAATGGGGTTCTCTGGGGTATTTGTTTGCTTATGCAAAAAAACAGGAAGAGCCGGTGGGAGCTGTGTCCAAATTGAGCAGCAAGGGCAGCATTAAAGAGACTCTGGTAACAAGGGACAAGAGCAAGAGCCGAGAGAGTCAGAGGCGCAGGAGTCAAAGTTCAACCAGGATAAAGACGAAGGCCTCTGATCAGGACCAACACCAAAGAACCTTAGAGCTGAAACGGAACCAAAGGCAAAGGACTTTACACTCAGACCCGTCGGAGCTGACTTTTTGCTTTTTTGATTTTGTTTCTCATTGTGTGTATGTGTTTGTGCCTGTGTGTGCGTGCAGCCTGAGAGCATTTCGCTGGGTGGTACCAGCCAACGGTGAGGTGGTTCTGAAGATCTGGTTCTACTCAGACTCCCCAGGGACGTTTAAACAGACCTTCAACTTTGAGTTACTGGGGACTCAAAGAGTCTACCAGCTAACCTGCAGGGGGATCTGCACTTATCCCTCCATCTCCACAGACTACATGTCAGTCAGCATTTTTAAAGAGCTGTGTGTGGGGGGGGGGTGTATTCCAGATAAAGATACATGATAATAGCAGGACAATTCATCCTGTAATGAGAACACGCTAAAACATATTCAGATTGAATCCATTTCAGCTGAGAACAATTGATGACTGAAAGATTTCAGTTGTACCTAAACTTGTATGATTTCCACAGGACCCTTTTTGCTCACAGTAAAAAGGTGCCACAGATGGAAGGAGGGGTTCGGAAGGCATACATTATCAAACCTGGATACTTTGAGTTTGGGCCACTAGTTTACTGCAAGAACAGAGACAGGTGAGGGGAGGGGGGGTGACAGAGAAAGGCTGGTGTGTGTCTATGTCGTTCTTTGCTTTGATAGCTACATGTCTACATGTGTGCAGATACAAGGAAAGTAGGCAACTGGAGAACACAGAGAGACTGGTGATTCACAACAATTCAGCTCTGGAGGCCGTGGTCCAGTTCCATTTCTCACATGACACACAGGCCAGCACATTTCTGCTGGACCGCCCAACCATGACTCTAAAACCAGACGAAAGGAAGGTACGGAAACACTGTGTTTTAAATTGTCCACTGTCTTACTACACAATAGTTATAGCCTGTGCATACCTGTAGAAATTGACACTGATTAGATTAGATTAGATTAGATTAGATTAGATTAGATTAGATTAGATTAGATTAGAACACTTTCTTCTTTATTGTATTAAGTAAATGGGAGGGTATTTTATATGCATGAATGGGATACAGACGTTTCTGAAAATACATTATGTGAATATGCATGAAATTGTATATAGAAATGAACAGTTACAGTATATAGAGTTACAGCAAAGATATCTAATTCCACCAGGTATTTCTAAAAAAAATACAGTATTTAAATATGCATGAATGGTATATAGATATGAACAATATACGATATGTATATTCTAGATCTAGACACATATTAATATAACTCTGTATATACTGCTCATATGTAATTGAATCACTGGTTGGATACAATCTGCATTTTGTTGCTTTATATCTGTGACATGCATAATGAACATGAAGTTCTGATGGAAACATAACTGCACCAGTACATGTTAATATTCTGCTGCCCTGCTAGGAGTTAACAGTTTCAGCGTACCCAACAAGAGTGGGACAGGTGAGAGACAGTATAATGTGCAGCATCAAGAACAATCAAGAGTCTGCAATCATCAACCTGTCGTGCTGGGGGGTTTTGCCATCGCTGGAGCTGGACAAGAAGTATTTTCATTTTGACAGGGTTTTGCTGAACAGGTAAAATTAGTGAGGGAAGTTATTTTCACAAATACAGACAATAAAGTAGAAATTCTGCATCAGTAACAGTGATGACAGTGATTATTTTTAGATTTCCTGTATAAATCAGTCGATACCTCATCTAGTTCACCGATTAAGCCCATTTCCTCCTCTTGTTCTAGGCGGGAAAGCCGCTGTGTAACGCTCCATAATAAGGCAACGCTGCCTGTATCCTGGAGACTGCAGTATACGGAGTTGGGTGATGAATTCAGTGTGCCACAGGATCGGGGTATCATCTTACCAAACACCTCTTTTTATCTGAGACTACACTTCATGGCCAAGAAGGCCATCTACATTAGGAAGATCATACAATTGGAGGTGAAATGAATAGTATTAGGAGCACGCAAAAAATGTACAGTACAGACACATGCATATTGCCATTAAAAGAACTTTAATAACAAAGCATCCCTTTAAAAAGCGTGTATTCCACAGTCAGTTACTGTGTAACTCACTATAGGTTGTGTTTTTTCTTCCAGGTGTCTGACGTGGAGAGGATTCTAGGCACCGCACACCTTGAACCAATACAGGTTACAGCAGAAGCCTATGATATAAGTCTGAGCATCTCACCAGGTAGAAACTGTAACAACGGTCTCTATATACATCTTACCCCTTGCCTCAGCGTTGTAATGTGACTAAGGTGAAAATGTATAACTTTTTGGCTCTTGTTCCTGTGGCAGATGGACTTCTGGACTTTGGAACCACCAGAGTCTTTGAAGAGACTAAACTTACCCTGAGGTTAAAAAACGAAGGAAAATATGAAATCACCTACAAGTAAGTGAACTATACCATCCGCTGACGAATAAACTGTTTCAGTGTGACATTCTACAATTCAGTTTTTAGTCCTTAGACTTCCAACTCATAAGTGCGTTAGCTGACTTTTATTTCTTAATGCTGGGACTTTGTTTCTTCATTTATCCTTATCTTTCCACAAGGTTTACACTTGTGCAGACAGACCCAACCCAGCCAAATCTAGAGTCCATTTTCACCGTGTCACCCGACCAGGGTACTCTAATGCCATTCAAGAAGTCAACAACAGTGCTGATCATCTGCAACCCCAAAACTGAAGTCTCAATCAGAGCGCAACCCATCCTTTCTTGCCAGGTCTGAGACAAATACTGGTCTTAATGGTCACAAAGCTGCAACCACATATCGACTCCATGCTTCACAAGTCACCAGACTGTGTGTCGACTTTCTCAAGTTTAGATGTGTGTTACCTTTACCTTCTCTGATGCTAAACGCTGGATAAATAATATCAGTCAGTCTAAAGCAAAACAGATTATGGAACTGGTTGAAGTGAGTCAGACATGTAAGTAAGCAAGAACTAATCTTCTCTTTTCTGCAGGTGATTGAACCCACCCTTGGGAAGAGAGGCGAAACCGTAGCCATCTTAGCTGTCAATGTTTCCGTCCAGGCTTTCTTCTCCAGGTTAAGGCTCGATTCATATTATCATTTCTAGATGCATTATTTAAACTGATAGGGAAACAGTATTGCAGTCATTTGTGATTAAGATGTCCCTGTCCTTTAGATACAAGATCTCACCTGCCTGTGACATCAACTTCGGTCCACTGATCTTTGGCTGCCGTAAAAGCCAGAGCTTCACTATTAAGAACACTGGAATCTTTGAAACCCTTTTCAGCATCTCCAGTACGATCACAGAGGGCAGGCAAAGAGATAGGTTGGTGTAGCAGAATACGGTGTAGATGGGCACACAAACGCTAACAGGATGGAAGCATAATTTGTCAAAATCATTGATTTCGATTCCCAGAATATAATAATATTTATAATAATTCTATTTATCCTTGAACAAGATTGGAACCAGTAATGTGATTGAAAACATTCAACATCATTGACAGACACAAAGAATTTGTGGTATGACTGCAGTTCCTTAATAATCTGTCGCTCCAAAACTTTGCACGTCTATATTCATTCACTGGTACAATTACAATTTCTGCCATTAGAGGTGTTAGACAGTGCCTGAGATATTAGCAGCTGTGTTGCAAGAAGGTATGTTTTAAACCAGTTTCCATGAAGATGTTAAATATTGTGTCACTGTGTCCGGGTCTCTGTAGTCCAAGTGAGATGACACTCCAAGAGAAGGATGGAGGGCAAGGCAATGGTGCCAGGAACAGAGGAAGTGGAGACTCCATGGAGAAATACATCAGCAATGTCACGGTAAGAGCCGGCTAGTGGGGATGATGCCAGTTACATTGCCAGTAAATGTCATTTTTTTGTTAAGTCTACCCATCTGTCTCAAACGTTCCCTGTTTTTGACCAACTCTCACGCTCCTCTCCTGTCATTTGATCCTCTCATAGAATTACATCACCTCAGGCATCTTCACAGTGTGTCCCTGCACCGGGATCCTGTCACCAGGGTCTCAGCAGGCGGTGGCAGTGAAGTGTGCAGCTGAACAGCTGGGCACCTGGAATGAGGTTTTGTACATTGACTTAAGTGACCGTGACCCCTCTGACCACCCTGGGGGGGTACCGTACAGACTGCTAGCTGAAGTCTACAAGCCTGGTAGGAGCTGGTGATCTAATTCTGTCTTATTTGAATGATTTACTTGGCCAAGGTTACAGCTTGTTTCCAAAATGTACCATACAAGTTCTATACATTGATTTACTGGCTTTTCTGTATGTTCTAGATCTAGGAAATTAACAGGAACAAAACTGGAACGTGTCCTTTCATACATTTTACTCATACAGAGCTATTTTCTTGACGGATATGGCTTTTTTTTTTTGTCTCCCAGGCGTAGTGTTAGATATGGCCTCCATCTTTGAAGAGCATCATCTGTGCCAGAACAGCACGCAGCTTTGCTCAGAGCAGTTTGCCAATGCGAAGGGTATTTATGTCCTGGAGGAGAATAAGTTTATCTTCAACAAAGTCCTGGTCGGTCATGCTGCACAGGCTCGCTTCAAACTCAGCAACAACAGCAAAGTGCCCTGTGTGCTCAGCTTAGCCATCAAACCAGGTGGTGCCAAGGTAAACACGGATATGGAGAAGTGGATGCACTGACTATACATGGATGAACATGCACATAATGCGCCTCTTGCTGATTGCGATGCAGTCAATAAAGCATATCTTTCCTTACAGACCTCCCGTAACATAGAGGCTTTTGAGTTGTCTGCTACAACACTGAACATTCCTACCCAGTCACACTCATTCGCTGTGATCACCTTCACACCGCAGTCAGTGCAGGGGCACAGTGCTGCGTTCGAAGCCACGACGGAGGGATTGGAGGGAACGAACAGGTAAGTTAGAGCTTGAATGGTTATGCCAATTTGCTACCACCTCTCGTTTGTTTGTTTGATCATTGCCCATGTTTTATTTGTGCTGCCGCTGGATTCAGTATGACGCCCACCTTTAAGATGAAGGTGCTGGAGTTTGACCTCTACGGAGAGGGCAACATGCCCAGTGTGCGTGTGGTTCGTCCAGGTCTGAGGAACAGCAAAGGAAACTCGGTGTTGCAGTTCAAACGGGTAATAGTGGGGCGGCGACACACAGTGCCCCTCGTGCTGCTCAATGACGGAAATGCCCCTGCTCAGGTTAGTTCTTTTATTGTATTATTGATATGATCCATTAGGAAACTATAGTTTCTTCAAATTCTAAATTTAGCATAAATATAATACTTTCGATAAATCACTGAGGGGGAGCCTTGTGAATCATGTTTTTTGTGTATATGTTGTGCAGGTTCAGATTGATATGCTGGATAAACATGACGTGTTTACTCTCAAAGCTGTCTCTGGTAACACTTCGATCAGCTCCACACAACTAGAGGGCTCAGGTACTGGTACTGTTCTACTGTTCTACGTTTCACGTTTTAGCCTGCTACACTATTCATAATACACAAGTCAGAGTAGTGACATTATACTGGGCAATGATCTTTAACTGCTGACTATTTCATTTGTCACATTCTCTTAGTGATGAATCAACTCTAGATAGTATTTATGTTAAAAAAAACACATCAACAGACTACTCCAATCACTGAATATCACAAATATTTCATGTATTTGAAACAAACACTTCAAACTGTGATTGATGTGTATCACTCCTCCTCGCCCACAGAGAATCAGTTGGAACACAGAGCTACGCTGAAGCTGAACGTTGATGAACAGGTGGAGTTAGAGGTCAGCTTTTGCTCCGATAACCCCTTGAGTGTCAAGGCCAAGATGACATTGCAGGTAGATGACCAGCACTGCACGACCACAATACAAGTGACCGCAGAGAGTTACCGGGAAGTCATCTCTCTTGACAACATCAGCTCGGCGCTGCAGGACGCTGATCAAGAAGAAGATGAAAGTGGTAAGAGGAAAAATGAGAGCAGAAGACTGGGTGATCATAAGATGTGCTTGTGCTGAAATGCTCGGAGTGTGGTGATTTATTATGGTTTCATCTGCGGTGCCTATTCTCTCTCTCAGGGAACTACGACGTGATGAATTTTGGCGACTGCCACGTAGATTGTCCTTACCAGGAGATTTTTACCATGACCAACCACAGCAGCAGCCAGGTGTTGAGGTTTGAGTGGCCTTCTGCTGGATCGTACATCTTCTTCTCCCCACAGGTACAGCGGTGAAGGAAGGAAGAAGCATCTGTAGCACAGGGGCAGGTTTAGAAATGATTAAATGGGGCACAGAGTTAAAGCCGGGAGACACATTTGCAAATAAATAAAAGTTTCTCAAGGTTAAAAGTTGTATGTGATTAAAAATAATCTGTGTTTATTTCAGGTGGGGCACCTTCATGCTGGTTGTTCAAAGGATGTGACTGTCACCTTTAGGTCCAGCCAGCCAGTCACTCTTAACAACCGACCAATGAAATGCAAGGTTTCGCAGATAGAGTTCAAGAATCCAGTAGAGGAGGTGGCCGACTGGGACGACCGGCAGAAGACAGTCCCTTGGCTGAGCTCTTCAAAGCGGCCTTCAGAAACACGGCGACACTCCGAGAGGAAAAAGGTACACAAGTTGACTATAATGTTGAAGCGAGAGTTACCAGTTCACAATTCAAGTTGAATAATTCAGGTTGTACGTGTGTGCAGGTGTCGGACACAGATCCTGAGCCCCGCTGCTCTGTGGTCGACAGCTCACAGTTGGATCTGGAGTTGCGTATCAGAGCGGTTTGTGACTATGTGAAGTTCAGCTGCGCTAGTGACAGCATCCACTTCAGAGACACCATGCTTTACCAAACCAGACTCCACAAGTAAGTCAGGCTGTGTGTAGGCCTACAGTGTGCGGCGCCTCATTCACAAACTGTAACAATACTGAATCAGATCACACAAAAAGACCATTCATCCACATCCAAATGTAAAACAAAATACAAATAATGATCATCAATTAATCACCTCATGGACACTTCAGTAGACACCGGCTAAAACCTCAATTCAAATGTTTTTGTGTGTGTGTCTGTGTTTAGACTGCATATTGTGAATCAGGGTACCATCAAACTGGAATTCTCCTGGCAGCTTCACTGGGATTCAAGCAGCAACGACCAAGCAGGTACTGCAGTAACATTAAGTGTGTATGATGATGTCTACTAACTAAACATTTGATATAATCATGACTTTCAGAATTAAATGTTTTTACTGTTGACTGTATAATCACATCTTGACTTTATCATAACAACATAACAACATAATTCATAACTATTTACATTTGAATGATTTTGTTGTCAATAACAGGTGAGACGTCAGGTGGCAGCAGGTCAGCAGGAGCGCTGACTGAGACCGGTCCTGCCAGCATGTCTCTGCCCACTGTGACGAGTCTGATGGACGGCCCTGAGCTGCCACCCTTCAGCATCAAGCCCAGTGCAGGGGTCATAGAGTCTGGTTCCACTCAGGACCTCAGCATTTGCTTTTCACCTCTGGAGGTGGGCCAGTTTCAAGGGAAACTCATCTGCAGGTAAATACAATATCAACATGACGCAGGAACTAGTCACATGGCAAAATCAACGCTGTTGTCAATCTGAGACAAATCACAAATCTGCATAAATTTTTAAGTATCATTTAAAATTGGCACTTTTCAGTTCAAGTTGAATTTACCTCTATTTAGAGAGTAAATTTATGTGTGATGTAGTATATTTCTACTCCTCATGTAGTTCGGGAGTAAAAATATACAATAACACAGCGCAAAATACACAAACAGATTGAAGATAAGCTGTATGTGATAAAGAATGGGGGTGATTGATAGGAATTCAATGAGTGTCCTTACAAGAAGAATATCATCCACGCTCGTTTATGTATATATTTCTTTCAGTATTCCCAACCTGCACGATGGGGATCAAGCTCCCTGTATCTCAGTGTGTGGCAGCAGTCTCCAGCCGCACTGCCACTTTGACCTCGAGGACTCAGACTATATCAGTGGAAACCGCCGTAACCATAAATTCAAAGACCTTCTTGACATCGACATCAGGGTGATAGAGTTCAACACTGTTGGCCTTTCTGTACCATCAAAAAGGTAGTGGTGAAAACAGAGTGATGAGAGCTTTTCATCACCCATCGCTTTTTCTAATACGTGTGTTCTCGGTTTACTGCACAGATCTTTCCTTGTGTTGAACACAACCAGTCAAGTCTACTCATATAAGTGGAAGTGTGAAGATACAGGCACCTGCCCATTTCACTGTCTCACACCATGTGGTACCGTCCTGCCTGGAGAGAAAGTAGAGGTAACAATGGAGAATCCAAAAATCTCCAATATCTGTGAGAGCGGAGGTCTCATAAACTCATAAAACCCATAACTTTCCCACAGACCTCATCCTCCTTTTCATTGCCCAGCACCTCTTTTTGAATTGTTGCTCTCCATCTCATTCCTTTTTTTAGTTTTCTGCTCCCCCCTTCATCATATCTCATCTAATCGTTATCTAACCGCATGGCTCCTCCTGTTTAATCCCATCCCATCTGAATTTAATCCTGTTTGATCAGTTTTTTAGCTCAACTCATCTGATCCAATCTGTTCATGGTTCATCACTTTTCACTCCCTCCCCTTCCCAGTCGTATCCTTAAATGATTCCTTCATCGTCATCCTTGCACACTGCATGTATTCATGTTATGTTGTTTGCCATTTGTACTCATCTGGCCTGTGTGTGTGTTTGTCCATGCAGATGTGTTTTGAATATGTAGCCGAGCAGCTGGATGTGGTGGAGTCATTCTGGAGCTTTGTGGTTGAGACTCTGTCACTGACTCTTCCCTTCCTGTGTGTGGGCATCACCAGAGAACCACTCGTCTATCTCAGCACACCTCACCTTGACTTTGGAGAACTGCTTGTTGGTATGTGACAAATGTCCACACACCTGTTTCAAAGTTGCACCGCATCTTCATGACTTAGATATGATGAACTTTATGCAACCAAAAGCATTTTGTTTAGATGAAGGTATCATTGCTACATGATGAAGATATGAGCCATGGATATGTTTGTAAATCTGTCATAGGAAATATGTTGATGAATGAGTTGTTTAGTTTTGTTTATCGATGATGAACATATGTATGTGTGTGTGTGCAGGTCATAAAGTGGAGCAGATGGTTGTTCTGGTGAATGGAGAGGAGGATCCTGTCCACTTCTCTGTCCTGCGCTCGTCTCTTCTCTGTGAGGACCAGCACTCCATCCTCGTCCTGCATCCCATGAGTGGCACAGTGCCCCCTAAAGACAGGTTAATGACACTATGACGTACATCAAGTACACCGAGACATGCTGTAAATACAACTAGATATAAAGGCTGTTGTATAAAACAGCCATCTTCTCCCTCTGTTTAGCCCGCTGTAGATAACCGTTGTTAAACTCTTGCAGCTTGCCATTGTCTGTACTCTTCACGCCATGCCGAGAGGGCTACGTGAGTTTTAGAATGGCTGTTAAGGTGAAGAGGAGAACAGAGTTCCTCACACTCAACGTTAAGGCCGACTGCTTCACCATGAGCACACTGGTTCAAGTCGAGAGGCCAGACGGGAGCCTTAGAGAGATCAACCCCAACCATCAAGACACCGTGGACTTTGGAAAGGTCAGTGCACTTTCACATCGACACACTATCAACAGTCACATGACACAATCACACGTGTGAAGCCTGAACACGATGGTCAGTCTTCTTCCTCTATGTACATTGCAGGTGGGGATCTTACATCAGTCCAGCTCTAATTTTCTGGTGTCCAACCTGGCGAGATTCAGGCTGGAAGTAAGTTTCGACCTAACAGGTTCCAGTGAGCTGCTGAAATACTTGGAAGCAAAACCACAAAACGCTGCTGTTGAGATTGGGAATCAGCTGCGGTCGTCACTCGTCTTTTATCCCCGGGGAATGTGCAGTCTTCACGGCGTCCTTCTGAACATCAGGGTAGGCGATGCTGGCACCTAGATAACATTTTCACACAGCTATATCAGTAGATATAGAAACAAATACCGGGATATTGTTATTGCATAATACTTGAATTTAACAATTTGCTTCTTTTGAAATATAGCAACACTGGATATTTTGCTGAGTAATCTTTGGACACTGTTTTTGTATCATCTCTCTTTCATATCAACAGGTAAAACATGGTCCGACATTTACATTTGCCGTTAAAGGCAAGGCTGTATCTACAAGCTTAGAATTCTCCTTCACCAAGTTCAACTTTGACAAGTGCTTCCTGTCCTGTCCTGGCATGAAGAAGCCGCCCTCCCGGACTCTGGTGATCAGCAACAAAGGAGAACTGAACATCAGGTTTATTTTTTTCTGCATCTCTTTTTCCACTCAGAGTTTGAAGAAGCTTCAGAGTTTACAACTCGCACTAACGCTGAACTTTTTTTGTCAGCATCCAATGCCAGTTCAAGAACACCTCTTACCTGGAGATACACTTCCAGCCAGGTACTTTGTCCCCTGGTGATGTGATGGAGGTCCCAGTCACCTTCCATCCCCAGGAGGCACGTCGATACTACGAGAAGCTCCTCTTCATCTTAAACGGCTGTGCCACACAACAGGTGGACATACTCGGGCAAGGGACCGAGCTGAAGGTGAGGAAAACGAGCGCTTGTTCCAGTCGTTCCATTGACCCTATCTATTTTACAGAATAACTTATTAAAACCGAGCAATTTAATCTAATCGTCCAGTGTCTGATTTATCTGATCTCAGCTGGAAGTTGAGGATCCAAAGAAGAGGAAGTTGAAACTGGGATGTCTGATCTTGGGTCAGAAGGTGAAAAAACAGGTGGTGCTGGTAAATCGCAGCTCTGTGGACCTTTGTTTTACTCTGCTTCTGAATGCGAAAACACCGCTGGAGACGAAGGTAGGAAAACCACGCGCACGCGCGCGCACACACACACACACGCACACAAGCTGGTTTAAACACAGACAACATCCCTCCTCTCCTCCTTCTCCTTCAGGATCTGTCTGTCAGTCCACCAGGTGAGCTCAACCTGAAATCTGGTGGCTCTTGTAAAGTGGACATCCAGTTCTCACCTCGTCAGCACGTTAAACCCTTTGAGGCTGAGCTGCAGGCAGACTTTCCCAGCCTGATACACCCCCTGCTGACCATCCAGGGCTCCTGTCAGGTACCGGTAGTTTATCTGTAACGTAACTTCCTATAAACGGAGTGACTTCATTTGCTGGATGACTTTATTGTAATCCTCTCAGGGTGTGCTGGTCAGGCTGGACCAGAAGCACCTGGCTTTTGGACCTGTAGTTAAGCGATGCAAGGCCAAGAAGAAGATTGTCATGATGAACACCGGAGACATTGGGGCAAGGTAAGGTTAGATACGACACAGCGTATTATACAGTCTGTGTCAAAGCTACACAGACTACACGTATACACATGCATATAAATGCATTTTAGAATAAAATTATAATTTTCCACATATTGGAATTATATCCTGCTCTGTGGCTTTGAAGTGACTTGTGTGTCTTTTTCATACATGTCTTCCAGTTTCCAATGGAAAACAAGGAGTTTCCCCCCGGAGTTGTCCATCTCTCCAGATAAAGGCTACATCTCTCCAGGCATGAAGGTTCCTTTTGACGTGACGTTCGCCCCCGTGCAGCTGAGAGTAGACATTAGATATGAGAACCTCTCCTGCTTTGTTGAGAACTCCACCTCCGCTGTAACCCTCACTGTGACGGGCTCTTGCGTTGCAGTTCCGGGCGCCAAAGAGGTTTGACTGATAAATTTTGTTTAGATGTATTACACGTGATGTAATTGTGGTCAGTACTTTGGATTTGAAAATGATGAAAGTGGTCTGTCAGCAGTGTAGCCTCACCGTAGAGACAGCTAAAAACAGGATAGGGTTATGTGTGTTATCAGGTCACTCTCTCCTGTTGTCGTCTCCATGTTTCCAGGTGGTGAATTTTGCTTGCCCAGTACGTGGCTCCCACACCCAGACACTCACACTGTTTAACCCCACAATCGAGCGCTGCACCATCAGACCCGTCCTTAAGGGCGAGCAGTGGAGGGCTGCGCCATCTGTGACCTTTGAAGCCTCTCAACACAAGTATGAAATCACCTACCAGCCACTGACCATGACTGCTCGTGGAAAGAAACACCAGGTACAGGATCACTCACATGAAAACCTACATGTTACACAATTACCTGTTTATTTATTGGTTCTTTTGTGCTTAATACGTAAGGTAGCAAGGTAACGCGGATTTTAGTGTAAGCAGTGTAGAATGACAAGACCTCATCTCAGACGCTAACCTCCTTTTTCCTTTGTCTTCAGGGGTCAGTCTTTTTCTCCTTCCCTGATGGGTCAGGAATCATCTATTCCCTGAGGGGAACAGCTGATCCTCCCAAGGCAGAGGACACCGTCATGTGCGAGCTGCCGGCAAAGACTCAACACACACAGCTGCTCCCTGTCCGCAACTGGCTCAGCCGCCAACAGCGGTACAAAACGCACACACAGCTCTAATAATTAGTACCACTACTGCTGTTGTTACTACTACTACTACTACAACTACTGCTAGTAATAATAATAATAACAACAATAATAATAATAACGAGTCACGAGTGTGTGTTTTCTCAGGTTCAGTGTGCGGATAGAGATACTGAAACCTGACAAACCAGATGCGACCGTGTCTCTCGAGGGTCTAAAATTCATTGATGTCCCTGCTTTGGCCAAGAGAGACTACAAGATGTCTTTCTTTACATACAAAGAGGGGCAGTACAACGCCAAGGTTCGATCACACACCTTTTGTGAGATTCGATTTGAATGCATTTCTGGGTCTTGTCCTCTCATCATCCCTCGTCACCTCTTTTCCTCAGGTGACCTTTTCTGATGAGGTGACTGGCGAATACCTTTTCTACGTAGTCACATACAAGGTGACATCTCCAGACGTGCTGTCCACCATGGAGCTGGTGACCACTGTCCGCCGGACTGTCTCAGCCACCGTACAGGTGGAGAACCCACTGACCACAGCTACCTGTCTCACCGTCGAGTGTAAATGTGTTGACATCAGTGCTCCACCTCAGTACATTGTGCCAGGAGGGTCCAAGGTGATTACAGAATACATCTTTTCTCTTTTCTCATGCATCAAGAAACAAAAGGTCTCTATGCCAGACATTAATCGACACTTTGTGTTTGTCTTCTCTCCTCAGGGTTCTCTGAGCTTTCAGTATCTGCCACTGTGTGCAGGTGAATCCACAACCCGCCTGACTCTGAGTAGTAATGATCTGGGCTTTTTCTATTACAACCTGCTTCTCAGGGCTCTGCCGCCACCACTAGAGAAAACAGTCCACTTCACCACTTCACTGGGCAGCAGTCACTCTGTTCCTGTGCAGTTCACCAACTACTCGCGCACCAAAGCGGACTATGCATGGAAGGTAACCAAAGTCCAGTGTTGCATAATGACTGAGACCCTGTTCAGACACATCACAGCATCAGCACTGAGAGCTCAGACCACAATGGTCAAAATCTTATTTCATAGTAAAGCTGCATGTAACATTGATTTACATAACACACACACACACACACACACACACACGTGCTAATGACACAGAAGAGGAAAGAGCCTCTAATAGTAATATTCCTCCAGGAACCAGACAGCTAATCTCATGTTTAAATCCTCCATTCATTCATATGGTCGAGATGGTTTTGTCCCTGGTGCATTGTGGGACCGAGTGTGAATTTGCTGATGTTTGATTTAGTTATCATTTGTGACCATTCCAGTGGTACGGTAAAGAGCAGTAAGAACTGTGCTGAGTGGTGCTGCAGGACTCACATGCTGACACCTGCTTTATTTAACAGAGAGGCTGTAGAACCAGTCTATGACATCACAGTTACCAGAGGAAGGAGAAAGTTGTATTTTCCAATGACAAATATGGCAGCAGTGGAATAAATAAATCATGTATATGCTGTCAAATAGGCCTCTTATCGTTATCTCTCTCCTCCAGACTGATTGCCAAGACTTCAGTGCGGACAAAGTTGTTGGTGTTTCACCAGGCGCCCTGACAGGAGTGGACATATGCTTTGAGCCTCATCAGCTGGGGGAAGTGAGAGGCCAGCTCAGCGTAACTTCACCAAACGCTGATGATTACATCTTTCCCTTACACGGGATCTGCCTCCCTCCCAAAGCCCAGGGCCCATTAAGTGTCAAGACAGGTCGCGGCATCAGTGTCGCCTTTAAGAATGTGTTTCTGCACACGGCCACTTTCACTTATCAGGTAACGCGGTTCAGAGTGGTTCTTTAATATGCAAAGAATTAGTAAAGCATACTGTCTGTCGAACATTTACATACCCTGAATACGTCCGATTTTACATCTATAAAATGTTTAAATATGATGTTTTTTTCCTGTCGATTTTTTTTTTCATACCTTGTTGAACCTGTTGTTGTCCCAGGTGGATAACCCCTGTTTCACAGTTAAGGGCGTGAGCACCATCCCCTCTAAAAAGACACAAAACATCCAGGTGACGTGTGAGGCCCCTGCTGGAGATGCTCACGGGCCCTGGTTTGGGAAACTGATCATTTGCTGCCCGCGCGTTGAGGGCCAAGGCAAACCCTGCTCATGGGTCTATTACCTGAAAGGTTTCCCGGCCTGATTCGTCTGAGAGAGAGAGAGAGAGAGAGAGAGAGGTACACATGGACACAGGAGAGTAAATACTGAAGTCTGTGTGTTATAGATGAAACTAAACTGTGCCTCTCTTTGTGTCTAAATTAACAGAAAAAATCCCGAAGAGAAAGGGGGACCCGAGAGGACCTGTCATTTCATGCTTGTCTCCACATGGGGGCAGTCATGCCAAGTGTCTCACCGGTGGTAGTGATCCAGTTTGACACACGCCTCTGAACTCTGAACTCAAAGTCTTCTGATCTTGTCATCGACGCATAACAAGTCACTCATGGCTCGTGGAAGGCGCCCCCTGCCGACAGGGTATAAAGTGAAGTGTAACATCGTGTTTGGTTCGGATCAGATGGTACAGTGGGTTTAATTCCTCATATTGTTGTTAGAATAAGCCCAGACAGAGCATGACTGGCTTCTTTATAAAGACAACACAACAAACCCACTGCTTGTATTTACTGTCACTCTATTGAGCTCACGTGACACAGTAAACAAAGTCACTATGAACTCTCCTTTAAATCTTTAAACTATCAGAGTCCATGATGATGATGATGATGATGATGATGATGATGATGATGATGATGATGATGAGCTTCATCAGGTAACATGTGGGTCTTCAGAGGATGGAGGAGGTGGGTGGGTGCTGTGATGTAAGAGGGGAGGGGGAGGTGGGGGTGGGGGCTTCTCTCTCTCCCCCACAGAGCGCAGCATGAGCGCTCCGCAGCAAAAGGATGTGTGAGCAGGCAGCGCGTTACTGTAGGGACGGAGTCCACAAACTGCTCAACAAAGAACAAGCCAAACTTCGAGCCCAGGAAGCCCGCGAGCAGCCGAACCCCGTGGCCGGTCAGGACAGCGAGTCCGCGACGGCAGCGCAGTCCGGAAACAGCGGCGCTCAGCCCGGTGGAATCGACGGGCTCGTCCGCTGGATCGTCACCAAAATGAGCGACAACAAGAACATCTCCAGCCGGGAGTACGCCTCCAGCAAGGAGGAGGTGGCCGCGGCACAGGAGACGTTCTTCGCCCCGGAGCCGCGGAGAGGCATCTCCGTCATCCTGGATGTGAGTATGCAGAGAGGGCTGTTTGTCTGACGGGGTCGCTGGTTGAACACATCCAACACCGCACCGCACCGCACCGCACCGCGCAGCGCGAATGGACCGGTGCAGTGCGCATTTACGCACGGACACCAGCTCGCCCTTTAAGCCGCACAGGCGGCGCGCGGCTCGGCACGGAACGGCGCAGCGCAGCGGGCGGTCGGTTGGTTGGTTGGTTCACTGACAGCCGAATAACACATGTGGCTCAAAATCTCTGCTACATCCATCCATTCATCCATCCATCCATTCATCCATCCATCCATCCGACGACAAACTCTTTGTAACCAACACAGCCTCCACCATCCCGACTCCTCACTCGTGTCCTATGCGTAAAGTTGTGGGATCAGTGCAGGTGTGCAGGTTCACCTGTACTGATGCATCCCCGTGTTCCAGCTGCAGGGGATCTGCTGGACTCCATTATAGGTCAGGCCATTCTTCCATTGCTTCTCATCACTAAATCCACATGGAACCAGAGCAGCTGTTATTTTAGTACCTGAACAGGGCAGAAAAGAGGAGCCTGACCGCGACCCAAATACACTGATGCCGGGGGGCGGGGGCGGGGTGGGGGGGGTGGGGGTAATGGGAAACTATTGATACGGATAAGAGCAGAGAGCTCCTCTGTTTACTAACAGTGCTTTATCTGATGATGTTCATGATCCAGTCTCCATGAACAGCTGAGACTGGGGTAATGGGAAACTATTGATACGGATAAGAGCAGAGAGCTCCTCTGTTTACTAACAGTGCTTTATCTGATGATGTTCATGATCCAGTCTCCATGAACAGCTGAGACTGGTCTCTGGCTGTACTCTGTGTTTCTGTGATTCCGTCCAGCTGTGCACTGAAGAGTTGACATTAAACAGTCACAAACACACGGTTGGCTTTATTCTTAATTTAACTGGATTTCAGTTTTCTGTGTGTCCCACTGGACGTGTCCTTTTTCACTCCACTGATTGGTCGATAAACAGTGACATCAGCAGTAAACTTATTCTGACATTTCCTCTGCAGGTCACTCTCTGCATTGACCTGAACTTTGAAATGTTAATCGTTCCTTCCATTTTCCAATATTATTGACCCCGCCATTATTATTGTGAAGAAGCCCATTGGATTGGAGCAACTGCTGTGTGTGTGTGTGTGTGTGTGTGTGTGTGTGTGTGTGTGTGTGTGTGTGTGTGTGTG